>CAKKNJ020000177.1:0-25000 GCA_918808275.2 Dolichovespula sylvestris
ACGACGACGACGACGACGATAACGATAACGACAATGATGACCAGACGAGGGAGGGAAGGTTGCGCTACTGGCGTCGTCGAGGAGAAGAAGGAAACGCGACGCGCCGACGCGTTTCGAGGAGCGAAAGTCAACTAACGCGAGGCTCGACCCGAGCCAGAGAGCTACGGATCTACCCCATCTCCTCACCATACCTCCCCCACTGTCCCACCTTATCGTTCCCAACACACTCTACACTCATACGTATTTGTACATAGAATATATATATATATATATATATATATATATATATATATGTATGGATGTAGGTATGTATATGTATATACGTATAAATAATACAATTCTACGTGTTTTTACTAAACGTGCGTGTTACATGTTACAAAGTACTAATGTACAAATCACGTATTAATATACATGTAATTGTATTCATCAAAGTATACGTTATATATGATAAGGATATGTGTATAATAATGTATAACGCACGTTATAGATATTTCGTTCATACATTTATACAACATACATATACATACAAATAAATAGATCTCTCTCTCTCTCTCTCTCTCTCTCTCTCTCTCTCTCTCTCTCTCTCTCTGTGCGCGCGCGTGTGTAATAATAGATACACGCGACAATAAAAAAGAAGAAAATTTCACGTGGTTACGCATATGTATAAGAGGTGCGTGAAATTTCTTGGAAACGTTGACGTATCGGATATTCCAACTAAATATCTTCACCCATGAACGACTCACTACTACTATATATATGTATGTATATGTTGTATACATATACATTTACGTATAGGTATTAATTGAAAAAATAAAGAAAAGAATGAAAAAAGAGAAAGAAATTAATGAATAAAAAAATCTCAATACTAGTACGCATATATCTAGTATCTACAATTTTGAATTTTATAATAAATATGAAAGGCATATTCCAAGAAGAAAAATAGAAAAAGAGGAGAGGAAGGGAGAGAGAGAGAGTGAGAGAGAGAGAGAGAAAGTGAGGTTATACCCAGGTAGAAAAGAAACGACAAAAATATCCTAGCACACAAATATATAGATACATACATACATCATATATATATATATATATATATATATATATATATATATATATATACGTATATCTATGCCTGTTATACAGATATATAACATAACTAATCCGCTAAATAAATAGTTATGTACGTATCCGTATTAGTTATGTTCTATATCTTTATAGTGGTATAAGATGAAAGAAATAACTAACTAACGTAAGCACCCGAACGTGATGACGACGACGATGATAGCGGCGGTAATGGTGTGTGGGGGATGGGACCCGAGGCAATCTGTGATAGACCCTGTTACGTACGCAGCCGAAGATGCACGAGCGCGTGCGCGATACACCTGTCGCCAGTGACGTAATCCTTCATTCATTCACCGACGTAGTCGTTGCCCCCTTCGATGCACGTTTTCCTCTGCCCCGCCAACCACTTCCTAACTCCTACCCGACTACCTTCCCCCCCTCTTCACCACCCTTCCCATCGACGACTCCACCGCCGACCGATCAACGTAACTAGCGAATGATCTCACGTCTGGCGAGCATGAAGAAGGGGGTGAGAGAAAAAAAAAGTATATTTTGTCGCCATCCGTCTTTCCGCGCGTTACTTTTCGTTCCATTTTCTTTTTCTTTTCTCTCTCTCTCTCTCTCTCTCTCTCTCTCTCTCTCTCTCTCTCTCTTTCTCTCTCTAATTTTTTCTTTTTCCATCAGAGGATCGATCGCCGACAAAGAATGTAAAAAATTTTTAAACAAGCGTCTCCTTTTTCGAAAACATTAACGTTCAATTGATACTATCGAATTAAACATGCTTTTCATCGAGCATCCTACTTATCTACCTATCTATATATCTATCTATCTCGCGCGCGCACTAGTGGGACGGAGGAGAAGGAGAAGAAGCAGAAGAAGCAGCCGAAGAACGGTGTCGAGGGGAGTAGGAGAGAGAGATGGAAGACCGAGGTGAGGGGAGGATACAAAGCACACTAATCGGCTAACTTTCTCATCGAAATCGATCTCTTCCTCTGTCCCCGCACTCCTACTACGACCGCCAGGGTCCACCCTACCCCTCCCCCACTCCTCCGTTCCAAAGGGGAAGAAAATCGTAGTAGCTCGTTATTTTAATGAGTGTTTCTTCGTTAATTTCATTCGCCACGCCGTGAGAGGGACGTTCGAGGAAGATTAACGCTACTCGTGATCGCGAGATCTTTCGAGGAAGCGGGATGGGAATGATAAGAAGGAGGAGGCGGAGGAGGAAGAGGAAAGGTGTTGGGGTGCACAATTAGGGTTATAGGGTCGTGGGTAACGGCGAGATAGGTGACGGAAGGTCTCGTTTCGGTTCTAAGAAAAAAAAAAAGAAAAAGTACAAAAAAGGGAAAGAAGATACAAAAGAAAATTTATATATATATTTATATAAAAGAAGCAAAAGAGAGAGAGAGAGAGAGAGAGAGAGAGAGAGAGAGAGAGAGAGAGAGAGAGAGAGAGAGAGAGAGAGAGAGAGAGAGAGAGAGAGAGAGAGAGAGAGAGAGAAAGAAAAGGAACAAAACTAAAAAAGAAAGATATTACACGAGTAACATCGAGCGAAAGGATACGGGTTGAATTAATATTCATAACGTTGGTGTTTGACTTCGAAAAATTACAATTTTCTTGGTTTTTTTTTTATTTTTTATTTATTTTTTTTTTCTTATTACACCCGTGCACGCATCCAACACGTGCAATAATTTGCCAAAAAGTTTCCTCGAGACCGTTGAAATATTTTCCATTTCTCTTTTTTATTTTTTCATTTATTTCCTTTTTCTTCACTTTTTTCCCTCCTCCTTCGTCGTAAAAATTATCGTTGAAATTGCAAACTGCCGTAAATATGGTCGTCCCGTCGGTGATCGAGAGCGTTCCCGAGGCACAAACAAACACACGTAGGATGTCCTAGAACGTGTACGTCACTTTTTCTATCTATTTATCTACCTACATACCTACCGACCAAAGAGTCGGGTGGGACAGGGACATGAGGAGGGTAGTGTATCGCAGTTCTTCATCTCGGGAGAAAACAAATAAACAAATAAAGAAAAAAAGAAATATAATGAAACGGAACGAAACGAAACGAAATTATATTGAAATGAAGAAATAAAGATTGAAAGAAACCGTTTTGACCGAGGAACACGAATATACATACATACATACATACATACATACATACATACATACATACATACATACATATATATATATATATATATATATATATATATATATATATTTACGCTTGGTTCTCCTTAGATTTTTCTCGCCCCACCCCATAGATCGTGATGTCCGTGTGTCTCTCTCTACACGCGGGTGGTAGATTAAGGAAGTGTCAACGGGCGACCTTCACCACGCACGCGGCACGGATCGACGCGGCTCGTACGCGCCGACACACGGGATCCCCGGTTTGTTTGGTTTCTTAACCGTTACCCCCCTGCCTCTCCACACCAATCACCACCAGAGAAGATTCGCATGGTGTGCTGTTTCTTTCTCTCTCTCTCTCTCTCTCTCTCTCTCTCTCTCTCTCTCTCTCTCTCTCTCTCTCTCTCTCTCTTTCGTTCTCTCTTCTTCTCTTCTGTCGCGTTGCACGAAGACGAGGACAATCTCAGCACAGTGATTTTGTTACGATTCGATCTATCCGCCACGTCTTCAACGTTCGGCCTTTTTGACCGAGATATTCGTACGAGGAGAACGATACGCAATTTCTTGCTTGCTTCGCAATAACGGTATCCCAGTTTCGATACATATATATATATATATATATATATATATATATATATATATATATATATATATAAATCAAATACATTTATATATCAAATAAATACGCGAGAAATGTGGCTGATGAGGACGTGGAGTAGGAAGAGAAGGAAGAGGGTAAAAGAAGTAGAGGGAGGATATATGAAACAAAAGTTGGCTCACCCCAAAGAGGGAGTAGCGTACAATGTTGATCGTTTGGTTTGTAAGCTATAACAGGGTTGCCGAGTGGCTTTCGTGGATGCATCCTGTACGGGGTATACAATGTTGCCGATAGTGGACTCGAGAGAAAGAGAGAGAGAATGAGTGAGAGAGAGAGAGAGAGAGAGAGAGAGAGAGAGAGAGAGAGAGTGAGAGAGTGAGAGAAAGAGAGAGAGAGAGAGAGAGAGAGAGAGAGAGAGAGAGAGAGAGAGAGAGAGAGAGGACGACGAACGTGATGGCACAGCAAACCTCTCGTTGTCTTAGATCCTGACCGTCTTTTTTACGCGCGGCAAATCGAACTCTCGCAAATCCTTCTTCCCCTCCCTTGCTCCCCCACTCACCTCGCAAACATCATCCTCTACATCCACAAACCTTCTCCTCCTTCTCTTTCTCTTTCTCCTACTCCTCCTCCAACTCCTCCTCGCCTCACTTTCTTCCTGTTATGTTGAATCGTATCGCACACAATTGCAATAATAACCAACAATCGATCAAATAATAATAATGATGATAATGATGATGATGATGATGATGATGATGATGATGATGATGATGATGATGATGATGATGATGATGATGATGATGATGATGATGATGATGATGATGATGATGATGATGATGATGATGATGAGGAGGAGGATGATGATGATGATGATGATGATGATTGATGATGATGATTATGATGATGATTATGATGATGATGATGATGATGATGATGATGATGAGGATGATGATGATGATGATGATAATCAATAATAATAATAATAATAATAATAATAATAATAATAATAATAATAATAATAATAATAATAATAATAATAAAATTTGTCCCTCTCTTCTTTCTGCCTTTTTTTCTTGCACTTTTTTTTTGTCAGACAGAACGAGACTCGTATCTACCTACCTACGTACCTACCTACCTATCTATCTATCTATCTATCCATCCATCCATCTCTTTCTCCTTGTCTTTCCCTTTTTCTTTCCTTCTTTCTTTATTTTTCTCAATCGTGTTCTAGTACCTGTGTCAACAAAGACAAGGCCCTGGGATCGATCGATCGATCATAGAATATAATAAAAATTGTTCGAACGAACCCCATACGTGCTCGTGAATAAATTTTACGATCGCGTACACGCGTCCCGAACAATCGTAGCGTCCAATTAGAAAAAAATTTCTTTCCTTGCAATTTTCTTCCTTCTGTTTTTTTCTTTTGTTCCTTTTCTCTTTTATTTTTCTTTTTTTTTGTTCTTTTTTATCCGTTCGTTTGAATTTCTTGTTTTCCCTTTTTGTTTTCTTTTCTTCTTCTCATTGATTTAAAAGAAAGAAGGAAAGAAAAAATAAAAGAAGGAAAGAAAATAAAAAGGTACGTTATCGGGGGGGGGGGGGGAAGCAAAAGCAAAGTTGTCTCTCTTTTTGAAAAGAAAAAAAAATGAAAATAAAATAATACTATATCTATTTTTATTCGTTCTCGTCCTCCTTCTTCTTCTTCGTCTTCTTCTTTTTCTTCTCATGAGAGATCGAATTCTACTATGCAGGTCTATTACTATGGTAGTACGAGTTACAAGATAAGTGTTCCCTTGCACAACCACGAACGTCCTTGAGAGCCCTCTTTATCCTGTTCACCGATCGTCCGTTCCTTCGTTTCGAGATTGTAAATCGGTGAACGGTAACAACTCGCACGATCCAGCTAGTTCCACGGTCACTCTTTAAAACTTAATATACGCATACAGTTAACAGGCACCAACAAACACACGTAGGATATCGTAGTACGTGAGCGTCACTTTTTCTATCTATTTATCTACCTACCTACCAGGTATTCATCTATCCATCCATCCATTTAACTATCCATCTATCTACCTATCTTATCCACCCCCACCTTTACGAGGAGCTTTAAAGTACGAGCGCTTCGTTCGTGCTGTTTTGACGCGATTTAACGATACGAACGTTCCAGTCGAAGTATAAAAAAATCGACGAGGAGGGAGAGAGATAGGACAAGCGATGGACCGTGGAGGAGAGTATTAAGAGTAAGAGAGGGGAGGGACAGGGACGTGAGGAGGGTAGTGTATCACTGAAAAATGAGAAAACAAATATATAAATAAAGAAAAGAATGAAATATAATGAAATATATTGAAATGAAGAAAGAAAAAATGAAAGAAACCGTTTTGACCGAAAACACTAATATACACATATATATATATATATATATATATATATATATATATATATATATATATATATTTACGCTTTGATCTCCATAGATTTATCTCGCGCCACCGCGCAGATCGTTAACGTCCGTGTGCCACTCTCTACACGCGTGTGGTAGTATTCAGAAAGGGTCACGGGCGACCTTCACCACGCATGCGGCACAGATCGACGCGGCTCGTACGCGCCGACACACGGGAGCCTCGGTTTGTTTGGTTACTTGGCCGTTACCCCCGCCTCTCCGCACCAATCAGCGCCAAAGAAGATTAGCATGGTGTGCTGTTTAATTCTTTCTTTCTTTCTTTCTTCATTTATTTCTTTCTCTCGCTCTCTCTCTCTCTCTCTCTCTCTCTCTCTCTCCCTCTCTCTCTCTCTCTCTCTCTCTCTCTCTCTCTCTCTCGTTTCCTGACCACGGAGCGATTCGATTTGAAAGTCCTTCAACTTTACAGGCTCGCTATAATCGCGAGAGCATTGGAGTCACCTGTTACTCCATTCGTTCCGTTCGTGTGGATTAGAGGTCAGAGAAGGTATTGAACAAAGAAAAATGATTCGTGTGTACGTAAGATTTTGTCCTTCGCTCTATCTTTACGTTATCGTATTTATTTGTATACAAAAAAAAAGAGAAAAAAGAAAAAAAAGAAAGAAAAGATCATTTGTTTCATTATTTTCTACATGTGATCATTGTGAGAATATTATCTATATATATATATATATATATATATATATATATATATATATAATCGTATGATTATTATATATATGATTATTATATATATGATTATATATATATATATATATATATATATATATATATATATACTATACATATATACGAAACGTCGTCGGATACAATTTATAACGACAATACATCTGACAAAGTTATTATCCGTTCGTTGATGATCGAACGATCGATCGTAGATTCTCGACGAAGATAAAAGCGATAAGGGCAAGGAATGTGTAACGAGTTTAACGATAACGATCCATCGTCTCCGACAAACTCACGCTAAACGTCGTGGCGTCGTACAGCTAGTGCACGATTCGAGTTCTCCCTTTTGAATTTTTAACCCCTAAATTCCACTACGGCCGATGACACCACAGCAATGGTTCGCTGTTTGTTACAGGTCTGACTTAGCCTAGCCTAGCCCTAGCCTAGCCTAAGGTCTTTCGAGACGTTCCTTTTTTTTCACGTAGATTTAACACGCACGATCATTCCTTTCATTCCTTCGTTCGTTCGTTCGTTCGTTCGTTCGTTCTACGACTAGTCAGTCAGTCAGACCCCGTCCTTCGCAAATGGGTTGGTTGTGTGCATCGTTCCTAGATCAATAGCACGTGACAATCGTCGTGACCGGCGCCTCCGCACCGTGTTGCGTTCTCTCACACTCTCTCTCTCACTCTCTCTCTATCTCTCTCCCTCTCTCTCCTTCGCCCCAACTCTCTTTCGCTCTTGGTAGACGCCACCACCGTCGCCAACGCCGCCGGCCCGATGTAAACAAAAGAACAGCTAAACGCTCTCGCTCTTCGTCTTTCTTCGTTATTTTTTCTTTCTTTCACTCTTTCTTCCTCTAAACTCTTTTCTAACGAGCGTCGAATTCAAATCATTCGGAAATGATCTTTCTCCTCTTAGTGTTTTTTTTTTCGAAAATTTTTCAGTAAGTTTAATTTTTCCCCGTACCCGTTTTATCCATTTTTTCTGGAGTTTAAAAGCGTACGTGTGAATGTATTTACGTATTTTTACGTGCTACATGTGGAAGAAGAAGCGAGAAGGAATTACGAGCTGTCGTCGTCTTGCTTGCATCAGATTTCTTCCTCGTGACCGCACTCGAAAATGTTCTCTCGTAAATACGAGATATTACTCGTGCTCGACAACCGATACTACTTCCTATCTGTCGTTCATTAAATTCAACGAACGACCGGTTATACAAATATAACAACGCGTGTAAATAATTTGCTACAATATATATTTGCTATAATAATATCTCTTTGAAATATCGATCCTATTTGAAATCATGTTAGATAATCTGCAATCGACAAAAAAAATGAAAAAGAAGATATCGAAATAATGTTCTGTTCTTTGACGAATAATGTGTGTGTATGTATTTCTATATGTATATATATAATATATATAATATATACATAATATATATATGCATACGCACGCAACTCAGACGCAACCCAGACAACAGTGGCAAATGGGTATTTCGATAGGCGTATTTTGTCGCGTCGATGGAGCCTACGGAAATCTACCTGGACGTTTATCTTAACGTTCGCTGATCAAAATCGTACTAATAGCGTTTTACGACTTACCTGTATATGTATGTATGCGCGCGCGTAAAAAAATGTCTATGTATTTCGAATGAAAATAATATAAATATATATATATATATATATATATATATATAAAATATATAAATATATATATATATATATATATATATATATATATATATAAAACAATATGTCGAAGCGATTTGCTTTGCGTTCGCTGTCTCTGAAGCGCCTATGCCTTCAAGGTATATACGTAATATATTACCAAGTCCGTTATCTTTTTCTCTGAGAAATACAAAAATATACATACGTATATACATACATATATATATATATATATATATATATATATATATATATATATATATATATATATATATATATGTATATGTATGTAAAAACCTCATATTATCTTACAACCTCGACGTGTTGTGTCGGTTCGATGAATTTTTATTGATTCGATAAAAAAAGAAGAATCGTGAGAACAGGCGAAGAAGGAGAAAAGAAACGACATAAAAGGAAAAAGAAGAAAAAAAAACAAGGAAAAAGAAACAACAACAACAACAAAATATTGTTCAATTCTTCCGTTTAATCTCTAATTATTTCGTTATACCTGTTGTACGTTATTCAGTTTTTGGCTTCAATCGTTTCTACGATCGTCGATCGATAATAGCATAATATACATATGTATCTCTTCCTCTCTCTCTCTCTCTCTTTCTCTCTCTCTTTCTCTTTTTCAAATCAGAGAAAGGGAGAAAGAGAGAGAGAGAGAGAGAGAGAGAGAGAGAGAGAGAGGAATGAGGAAAGAAATAAAGAAAGAAATAAAGAGAACTCTATGCTACACTTCTGGGACTGTGATTGGTGAGGAGTGGCAGGGGGTAACGGCCCAGAAACCAAAACAAACCGGGGCTCCCGTGTGTCGGCGCGTACGAGCCGCGTGGATCCGTGCCGCGTGCGTGGTGAAGGTCGCCCGTTGATCCTTCCTTAATCTACCACCACGCGTGTAGAGAGAGGCACACGGACGTTACGATCTCCGGGGTGGCGCGAGAAAAACCTATTTCGTTACGTTTCATTATATTTCCTTTTTTCTTTATTTGTTTATTTGTTTTCTCGCGAGAGGAAGAACCCTTCTCACGTCCCTGTCCCTCCACTCTCTTACTCTTAATACTCCCCTCCACCGTCAATCGCTTGTCCTCTCTCTCTCTCTCCTCGTCGATCTTTTTATACTTCGACTGGAACGTTTGTGTCGTAGATGCATAGATACGATTGAAATAAATTTAGAAAAAATATAGGAGTTTCGATGGGGATTATTATTCTTGTTGTAATCTAAGTTTCATTTTTGATATATCTTCTATTTCATGCATATACAGTAAATGTATCTGTACGTATCTATACGCGCGCGCGCGTTTGTGCATGGGGTGGACAAGTAAAATGTGTTAGAAACTGTTTGCATTGCAGCGATCGCGGATATCGATTTGAATTTTCTTTTTTTTATTGAAATTAAATGCCTTCGAGAGAACAAATTTGATTGTACTAACTTGTTACGTTTGATTGAAGAAAATAAAGAAAAAGAAAAAACAAATTAAAATGGAAAAAGAAAGAAATTACGATCGAATTAGCAGTCGAAAATTAGTCTTTCCGTTACGGAGTATTTTTTTTCTTTTTTTCTTTTCTTACGGGAAAACGTATATCATGAATGAAAACAACTATCTTCATGAATCCATCGAACGAATTATCGTTCAATCAAATACGTTGTAGTATGTTGCGCGCGTGTACGATGAAAACACATACGTCTGTACATATCCGTACATACGTTTCAAGGGTGTACCGAATGAAGCGTTAGACAAAATTTTTTACGTTGCAATTATTCTGTACATACGTCCATTTGAATTTCGTTTCGTTCCTTTTTTCCACCTTCGTTAATATCAGATCTTTGATTTGTTTTATATCAAATCTTTTATTTTGTTCAATCCGATGGCGCTTTCGCGTTATGTTTGATTAAACGAAAGAGAAAAGAAAAAAAGAAAAAAAGAAATAAAAGGAGAGAAAGAAAGAAAGTAAAAAAAGAAATATTTCAATTCGCACTATCAATCGAAAATCAAGATTGTCCCGTTACTACGGAAGGCCGATCGAGTGTGAAATAGAATTAGACGATTAATCCTAATTAATTCCTAATCGTAAAAGTGAAGATTTCGTTCCGATTTATTCGCTGGCGAAACAGGTTTCATAGATCGAATTGCGGTCGATCGATCGATACATCATAGACGTTTTGTTTTCTTTTTTTACGTTTGATCTATAAATCGAACGAATCATCGTCGAAAGGAAGAACGATCGACTTTCTCTATCATTCACGTTGTTATGTCGAATAACGTCAAGCATCGTCCGTTCGATCGATCGATGGAAACACTTTGCGCGCGCGTGTTGCTACGATTATGCGGTTTGCTAATCTGAGAAGAAGAAAAGAAAACAAAAAGGGAAAACAAGAAATTCAAACGAACGAATAAAAAAGAACAAAAAAAAAGAAAAATAAAAGAGAAAAGGAACAAAAGAAAAAAACAGAAGGAAGAAAATTGCAAGGAAAGAAATTTTTTTCTAATTGGACGCTACGATTGTTCGGGACGCGTGTACGCGATCGTAAAATTTATTCACGAGGACGTATGGGGTTCCTTCGAACAATTTCTATTATATTCTTTGATCGATCCATCGATCCCATGGCCTTGTCTTCATTGTCACATGTACTAGAACACGATTGAGAAAAATTAATAAATAAAGAAAGAAACAAAGAAAGAATGAAAGAAAGGGAAAAAAAGAAAGGGAAAAAGAGAAAGGGAGAAAGAGATATATGGAAGGATGGATAGATAGATAGATAGGTAGGTACGTAGTTAGGTAGATAAATAGATAGAAAAAGTGACGTACACGTACTACGATATCCTCTACGTGTGTTTGTTTATGCCTTGGGAACGCTCTCGATCACCGACGGGATGATCATTTCTTTATTATCGACCATTATTATTATTTTCAATAATAGTAATAATAATAATTATTATTATTATCAATAATTATTATTATTATCAATAATTATTATTGTTATCAATAATTATTATTATTATCAATAATTATTATCATTATCAATAATTATTATTGTTTTCAATAATTATTATTATTATCAAGAATTATTATTATTATCAATAATTATTATTGTTTTCAATAATTATTATTATTATCAAGAATTATTATTATTATCAATAATTGTTATTATTATCAATAATTATTATTATTATCAATAATTATTATTATTATCTATAATTATTATTATCATCATCATCATCATCATTATTATTAGTCGATCGATTGTTGGTTATTATTGCAATCGTGTGCGATACGATTCAATGTATCTGGAAGAAAGTGTTGCGAGGAGGAGGAGGAAGAGAAGGAGGAGAATGAGAAAGAGGAGAAATTTTTTTGATGAGAAGTAGTAATATGTATGTATATATATATATATATATATATATATATATATATATATGATCGTGTAAATATATGTATATATAGGTCATCGATAGAGAAAATGTCCGGGGAAGGTCGTCGAAAACGATCGTTGGTTCGTTGCTGTTGATAGATACGCACGTCGGCCGCCGATGTAGTTAATGCAAACGCGTAACGATCGCGCACGTTTCAGATGCCAACAACACACAACGACGGCGATGAGAAAAGAAGGTCTTGCCATTAATGCACTTTGAAATCCTTCCAAGAAGAAATAGTCGAAACGATTCCTTTTCTTCTCATCTTTTTTTTTTGCCTCCTCCCTATTCCCTGTTTTCAATCGACGCGTCCATATCATACGCGTCGCCGGAATAATAATAATAATAATAATAATAATAATAATAATAATAATAATAATAATAGTAATAATAATAATAATAATAATAATAATAATGGTAATTATGATGATGACAATGACGATGATGATGAGACATTACATTTTTTTCTTCATTCGAGAGTTGTTTATCCTTCGAGAAACAAAAGACAGGAAGAAAAGGAAAGAAAAGAGAGAGAGAGAGAGAGAGAGAGAAACACGACGCAATCACCGCAACGAAATCTATCGGAGGTTTTTCTTTCTTTTTTTTTTTTTTTTTTTAATTTATAAACATAATAAATAAGAGAAATGGGAATAGATATGAGACGAAAAAAAGAGAGATATTGGACATTTTTTTTCGACCGTTCGCTAAGTTTTTTCCCCCTTTTCTTTTGTTTCTGATATTTATATATATATATATATATATATATATATATATATATATGCGAGTCGTCATTGTTGTTAATCACGTTACTTAGGACAAAAATAAAATAAAAATTAAAACAAAGGGATATACACGTGTGTGTGTGTGTGTGTGTGTGTGTGTGTGTGTGTGTGTGTAAATGAGAAAAATTTCCTCGATCAAATCGAAATCGAATATAAAGAAAAAAAAAAGAAACGAAAGAAAGAAAGAAATATTTGTATAAAAAATCGTAAATATTGATTGTCACAAAACTACGAATACATAACGAATGTAAATAAATATATTCGTGAATGAGATCGATCATCAAATGATTCATACGTGATCCCTCGAATTAGCCTCTTACTAGGCTCTCTAAGTAGGTTTATTTTTCTTAACTGATAGTATTCGTAGTATACGTAGTACATCAGGAATAGGTCTAATCCGTCTAATTCGCGTGGTACGTTTGGAACGATTAGTGGAACCTTAACTCAACCAACGATTTCTCAGAGTCTTACACACTATTATGCTTTCTGATATCGGTACCGCACCAAGCACCATATATACTCCTATTTCCAACCACGCATGCAGAGAAAGAGAGAGAGAGACTCTCGACGGTAAGGTGGTTCTCATCGTATTCCAACGTAAGTCAATTAATATATCAACGAGACGTAAACATATTACGTACGTATGCTAGCTATCCTCCATTGTCATAATATCATACGGGTCACACGAATCGTTATTATTTTCAAATAATATAACGATACGCTCGCGTTCATCCAACGAGGAGTGTGCCCATTTAAAGTACGAAATGAAAAAAATTAATCGCCGATAGGAAGAAGGAAAAAGAAGCAAAGAAAAAGAAAAGGAGAACTCGTTCGTATTATTTAAAATTTGAACAATGGCGTGCGCGCGCGCATGTGTGTTGTGTGTGGCGTGTGTGCGCGCGTGTGCGTGCGTGCGTATATCCATATTTATATGCGTGTACATGTATATTTGTATGTACGTATAATAATGCAACGTATGTAGATACTACATACATAGTTCGTGTACTCGTTGGTAATGAATCGAAATCTCCTCGGGTCTATTCGGATATATCATCCTCCCTTCCTACTTCCTTGAAACGCACGCATCACACACTCGCGCGCGCTCACACATACATACACCAGAAAAGGTTTACGTTGGTCGGTCGGTCTACTTCGTTATCGAGTTGGCGTTTAAATGTCCCCATAAACGTTTCTTTCTTTCTTTTCTTTTCCTCTCTTTCTTTTTCCCCTTTCTTTCTATTATTTAGTTATTTATTTATTTATTGATTTTATATTCGTATTCGTTTTCGTTTTCACTTTCGTTTTAGCTTTCGTTTTCGTTTCCGTCTTTGGTTTAGTTTCTTTATTCTTTATAACTCGCGATCAATTCAATCGCAACACGGCTCTAGATATTCTTTTCAAGAATAATCTCTGTTTTCAATCTGTTTATACTTACGTACGTACCGTACGTGTTATACGTCCTATGTAATATTTCTAATTTAACGCTTTCTCCTCATTCGACCTTCAACATACGCTTCACCTTTTTAAAAGATTTTTTTCTGTTTCTCTCTCTCTCTCTCTCTCTCTCTCTCTCTCTCTCTCTCTTATATATATATTGTGTGGTATATGATAAATTATATACAGTTAATACGCATACGCAAAATGGGTCATATACGACGTGCAATAATTAATTAATTAATTAATTAAAAGAATGATCTGACAAAAAAGAAAAAGAAAAACCAAAAAGATATGTTTCAAATTATATATATACAATTTATACAACGCGTACCGTAATATATATCGCATTAAATAATGAATAATAAATTTGGAAAATATTATCAAACGAAGGAAGATATGTATTATATGTTATTATATATATATATATATATATATATATATATATATATATATATATAAATATATATATATATATGTATCACGTTATAATGATTTATTACTTGACATAATATTAAAACAAACGATTAGCATGGGAGTTATCATAAACACGAGATACGCTTATGTATGTATATATGTAAGTACATATGTACGTGCGTGTATGTATATATGTACGTACGTGTATGTAGCACACGTGCTATCACAGATACACATGTACGAACTATCAGCTGATCGAATAACGAGTCTTTTAGCAGAGACAACGAGTAACGCAAAAAAGGGTGAGTTTCGAGTCGGTGTGTATGTTTTGCTACGAGTCAGCTGTTGAAAAATAAATATAAAAATAAAAGGAAGAAGAAGAAGAAGGAGATTATAGGATCCCCGTTAAAAGAAGACGCAACCCAGACATATATGTTACTCACTCTTCCGGCACTGTCATTTTGCCAATGTTCCTTCAGATGAACGTGATCGAGAAATATCGTCGAACCAGCCGTTTGCAGGAGCCGTGCAGATTCGATGAAACGAAACCTCTCTCTCTCTCTCTCTCTCTCTCTCTCTCTCTCTCTCTCACTATCTCCCTCCGGCAACTCCTGCAGCTCTCCTCGCAGCACACCTTGCCATCCGAGGTAAAAGTTAGAGAGAGTGAGAGTCACGGAGCGGTGTATCTCGTTCAAATCTTTGCGTTCCACTTCTTCTTTTTTTCTCAATTCACCGTCATCAAACTTCGCGATTGAAACAATATCGCAACGAAATTATATATCCACTCTCTTTCTCTCGAAACTTCATTCATACGAATATCACGGTTTCGTCGCACAGTTCCACCGTCTTTTGGAGATCAAATTTTTGTTCCTTTTTAAATCGCGTACGAGAAAAATTCTCGACAAAAATTCGATTTTCGATTTACTCACACATCTCTCCAAGAAAAAAAAATAAACGAAAATAATAACAAAAAAAAAACTGATATCTCCGCGCGTCAGAAGATACAGAAAAGAGAAGTGGGTGGTGAAAAAAGAAGAAATCAAAAGAAGCAAATTTAACGATCGAATCAAAAACAATGCAGAAAAGAGAGAGAGAGAGAGAGAGAGAGAGAGAGAGAGAGAGAGAGAGAGAGAAAGAGTCGCCAAGTGATGGACGGCAGAGGGGAGTATTAAGAGTAAGAGTGTGGAGGGACAGGGACGTGAGAAGGGTTCTTCCTCTCGCGAGAAAACAAATAAACAAATAAAGAAAGAAGGAAATATAATGAAACGAAACGAAACGAAATTATATTGAATTATTGAAAGGATATTGAATATATATATATATATATATATATATATATACATATATATATATATATATATATATATTACGCTTGGATCTCTATAGGTTTTTCACGCGCCACCCCGTAGATCGTAACGTCCGTGTGCCTCTCTACACGCGTGGCGGTAGATTAAGGAAGGGCCAACGGGCGACCTTCACCGCGCACGCGGCACAGATCGACGCGGCTCGTACGTGCCGACACACGGGAGCCTCGGTTTGTTTGGTTACTTGGCCGTTACCCCCTGCCTCATCGCGCCAATCCACGGCCGTGAAGATCAGCATGGTGTGCTGTTTATTTCTTTCTTTCTTTCTTCATTTATTTCTTTCTCTCTCTCTCTCTCTCTCTCTCTCTCTCTCTCTCTCTCTCTCTCTCTCTCACTCAGTCTTTCTCTCTTACTCGAGTCCACTATCGGCAACATTCTATAACCCGTACAGGATGCATCCACGAAAGACACTCGGCAACCCTGTTATAGCTTACAAACCACGGCGATCAACATTGTACGCTACTCCGTCTTTGGGGTGAGCCAACTTTTTGTTTCATATACCTTCCCTCTACTTCTTTTACCCTCTTCCTTCTCCTCCTACTCCTCCTACTCCACGTCCTCATCAGCCACATTTCTCGCGTATTTATTTGATATATAAATGATTTGATATATATATCGAAACTGGGATACCGTTATTGAGAAGCAAGCAAGAAATAGCGTATCGTTCCCCTCGTACAAATAACTCGGTCGAAAAGGCCGAATATTGAAGACGTGGTGGATAGATCGAATCGTAAGAAAGCCACTGTGCTGAGATTGCCTCGTCGTCGTCCTCGTCTTCGTGCAACGCAACAAAAGAGAAAAAGAGAGATAGAAAGAAAGGAAGAGAGAGAGAGAGAGAGAGAGAGAGAGAGAGAGGAAGTGAGGTTATACCCAGCTAGAAAAGAAACGACAAAAATATACTAGCATACAAATATATAGATACATACATACATCATATGCACGTTATATAGATATATAAAATAACTAATCAGGTAAATAAATAGTTATGTATGTATCCGTATTAGTTATGTTCTATATCTTTATAGTGGTATAAGATGAAAGAAATAACTAACTAACGTAAGCACCCGAACGTGATGACGACGACTATGATAGCGGCGGTAATGGTGTGTGGGGGATGGGACCCGAGGCTATCTGTTATCGACCCTGTTACGTACGCAGCCGAAGATGCACGAGCGCGTGCGCGATACACCTGTCGCCAGTGACGTAATCCTTGGATTCACCGACGTAGTCGTTGCCCCCTTCGATGCACGTTTTCCTCTGCCCCGCCAACCACTTCCTAACTCCTACCCGACTACCTTCCGCCCCCTCTTCCCCCCCTTCCGAACAACGACTCCACCGCCGACCGACCAACTTAACTAGCGAATAATCTCACGTCTGGCGAGCAAGAAGAAGGGGGTGAGAGAAAAAAAAAGTATATTTTGTCGCCATCCGTCTTTTCGCGCGTTACTTTTCGTTCCTTTTTCTATTTCTTTTTCTTTTTCTTTTCTCTCTTTCTCTCTCTCTCTCTCTCTCTCTCTCTCTCTCTCTCTCTCGCTCTCTCAAATTTTATCTTTTTCCATCAGAGGATCGATCGCCGACAAAGAATGTAAAAAATTTTTAAACAAGCGTCTCCTTTTTCGAAAACATTAACGTTCAATTGATCCTATCGAATTAAACATGCTTTTCATCGAGCATCCTACTTATCTACTTATCTATATATCTATCTATCTCGCGCGCGCACTAGTGGGACGGAGGAGAAGGAGAAGAAGCAGAAGAAGCAGCCGAAGAACGGCGTCGAGGGGTGTAGGAGAGAGAGATGGAATACCGAGGTGAGGGAAGGATACAAAACACCATTATCGGCTAACTTTCTCATCGAAATCGATCTCTTCCTATGTCCCAGCACTCCTACTACGACCGCCAGGGTCCACCCTACCCCTCCCCCACTCCTCCGTTCCAAAGGGGAAGAAAATCGTAGTAGCTCGTTATTTTAATGAGTGTTTCTTCGTTAATTTCATTCGCCACGCCGTGAGAGGGACGTTCGAGGAAGAATAACGCCACTCGTGATCGCGAGATCTTTCGAGGAAGCGGGATGGGAATGATAAGAAGGAGGAGGCGGAGGAGGAAGAGGAAAGGTGTTGGGGTGCACAATTAGTGTTATAGGGTCGTGGGTAACGGCGAGATAGGTGACGGAAGGTCTCGTTTCGGTTCTAAGAAAAAAAAAAAAGAAAAAGTACAAAAAAGGGAAAGAAGATACAAAAGAAAATTTATATATATATTTATATAAAAGAAGCAAAAGAGAGAGAAAGAGAGAGAGAGAAAAACAAAGGAGAAAAATCTCACGATCGATCGTAAAATGAAATTAATTGCCGGAGTCCTTATCGATGGTTTACGGTTGGGTTGGGTATCGTGTTTATTTAAATCGGCAGAAGATTAAGTTCAAGATCGTGGATCTACGGTTTATTCTTTCTTTTTTTTGTTTTTTTTTTTTTTTAAATAATTCCAGAGATAATACATGTCTTTTATCTTTCATTTGATATATTATATATACATATATATATGAATGTATATATATATATATATATATATATATATATATATATATATATATATATATGTATGTATGTAGATGTATAAATGTAGATATGAAACTGATGTACATGTAAAAATGATTATGAGCAAGCTAATACGTTCAATATGGATGACTGTCGAACGATGATTGCAAGAGAGACCAGAGACCCCACCCAAGTAAGAAAGCAAGTAAGCAAGCAAGTAAGCAAACAAGCAAGCAAGCGACGACGTATACGACGTCGACAACAACGACGACGACACAAGGACGACAACGAGAAGGAGAAGGAGAAAGAGTTAGAGTATGGTAAGAAAGATTACGTGGAGGGGGGTTGAAAGGGCGGAGGAGGTAGAGAAGGTGGAGAAGGAGGTGGTAGAGGAGGTGGTAGAAGAAGAGCGAAATCTGTGGTGGTTCGTTGCTCAACTTCGTTCAACCGAGGAGACCCGGCGTGTCTACGACGACGTGACAAAGCTGCAAAGAACGGAGCACCACGTTGCCGTTTCTGTTGCTGTTGCTGAATTAATCGTTTTCACGCTTAAGTAGCACGTTCGTTCTCGACCGATGATCGGCTCGTGCATACCCCAGCTGATTTGCTGTTGGGAATGTGTATTGCCACGGATAGTAAACATTGATTGGTCACGACGAAGAGAGAGAGACAGAGAGAGAGAGAGAGAGAGAGAGAGAGAGAGAGAGAGAGAGAGAGAGAGAGAGAGAGAATAACGTAGAGAAAAAAGAGAGAAAGAAAGAAAGAAAAGAAAAGAAGAAGAATAAAAAAGAAAGATAATACACGAGAAACGTCGAGCGAAAGGATACGGGTTGAATTAATAATCATATCGTTGGTGTTTGACTTCGAAAAATTACAATTTTCTTGGTTTTTTTTATCTTCTTTTATTTTTTATTTTCTTTTATTTCTTTCTTTCTTACTCTCTATCTCTCTCTCTCTCTCTCTCTCTCTCTCTCTCTCTCTCTCTCTCTCTCGCTCTTTCTCTCTCTCCTCGTCGACCTTTTTATACCTCGACTGGAACGTCCTCGTTGAATCGTGTCAAAACAGCACGAACGAAGAGCTCATGCTGTAAAGTTCTTCGTAAAGGTAGGGGTGGATAAGATAGGTAGAAAGATAGATAAATGGATGGATGGATGCATGGATGAATAGATGGATGGATAGATAGATAGGTAGGTAGATAGGTAGAAACATAGATAGAAAAAGTGACGTACACGTACTACGATATTCTACGTGTGTGTGTTTGTTGTTGTTGTCGACGTCGTTTACGTCCTTGCTTGCTTGCTTGTTTGCTTACTTGCTTACTTGCTTGCTTACTTGCATGCTTACTTGCTTTTTTACTTGGGTGGGCTCTCTGGTCTCCCTCTTACAATCATCGTTCGACAGTCACCCATATTGAACGTATTAGCTTGCTCATAATCATTTTTATATGTATATCAGTTTCATATCTACATTTATACATCTACATAGATACATACATATATGTATATACACACACATATATATATATATGTATGTATGTATAATTTATCAAATGAAAGATAAAAGAGATGTATTATCTGTGGGATTATTTCAAAAAAAAAAAAAAGAGAAAGGGAAAGAACCGTAGATTCACGATCTCGAACTTTAGTCTGCTCCTGATATAAATAAACACGACACCCAACCCAACCGTAAACCATCGAGGACTCCGGCAATTAATTTCATTTTACGATCGATCGTGAGATTTTTCTCCTTTGTCTCTCTCTCTCTCTCTCTTTTGCTTCTTTTATATAAATATATATATATATATTTTCTTTTGTATATTCTTTTCCTTTTTTGTACTTTTTTCTTTTTTTTTTTCTTAGAACCAAAACGAGACCTTCCGTCACCTATCTCGCCGTTACCCACTACCCTATAACCCTAATTGATGCCCCCCAACACCTTTCCTCTTCCTCCTCCTCCTCCTCCACCTTCTTACCAACCCCTTCCCGTTTCCTCGTAAGAGCTCGCGTAGTATTCATCACGTGCGACGAGTATTCTTAACCTACGATAAGAAACCAAGTGTAACCAATGACGAACGACAAGAAATTAACTTTCTTATTATTATATATATATATATATATATATATATATACTTGTTTAAAAATTTTTTACATTCTTCGTGGGGGATTCTTCCTCCAATGGGAAAAGAAAAAATTAGAGAGAGGGAGAGAGGAGCGGGAGAGGGTGCGCGTTTCATTGAAAAAAAAACAAATAAAAACTTACGTCGAACGTAAGAAGGTTTAACGTTAAGAATGAAACCAGGCGCTCGGTAAATAGAACGTGAAATTTTTATTTTGACGGTGTGGAGGAGTAGGGGTGAGGAAGAAGAGGGAATTGCGAGAGTTCGATTTGCCGCACGTAAGAAAGACGGTCAGGACCTAGGACAACGAGAGGGTCGCTGTGCCATCACGCTCGTATCTCTCTCACTCTCTCTCTCTCACTCTCTCTCTCTCTCTCTCTCTCTCTCTCTCTCTCTCTCTCTCTCTCTCTCTCTGTTTCGTCAGTACCGCCTCCACCACACCATCGCCATCGGCAGTAGAGTCGCTTTTACTGCTGCTGAAATTCACGAACGTGCATCCTTTAAGATCCTCCCTCTTCCTCACACTCTCTCTCTCACACCCTCTCACTCTTTCTTTTTCTTTCTCTTACCGTTTCGCATTCCTACCACATCGCCAAGCGAATCTTTTGGTTCCCCACGCCCCCAAAAGAAACCGTTTCGTCCGAGCGTTCCTTGGCTTTTCATATATATATTTTCTTTCTCTCTTATTCTTTCTGTTGTTCTCTCTCTCTCTCTCTCTCTCTCTCTCTCTCTCTCTTTCTTTTCTTTCTCTTTCTTTTTCTTTCTCGTTGATGACGAGCCGAAGGACGTGCGTTTACACGCATATACACATATACATGCATAGACACATAGATACATGCATAGACACATATACATGCACACGCTATATATGCAAATATGCATATATACACGCGATATCGTTCGATATACGGGACCCCGATGATCGGGTGTGACGTCGTTTTTATCTTTCATTTGATATATTATATATATATATATATATGTATATATGTAGATCTATAAATGTAGAAATGAAACTGATATACATATAAAAATGATTATGAGCAAGCTAATACGTTCAATATGGGTGACAGTCGAACGATGTTTGTAAGAGAGAGACCACAGAGCCCACCAAAATAAAAAAGCAAGTAAGCATGCAAGCAAGCAAGCAAGCAAACAAGCAAGCAAACAAGCAAGCAAGCAAGGACGTAAACGACGTCGACAACAACAAAAAACACATACACGTAGAATATCGTAGTACGTGTACGTCACTTTCTCTATCTATGTTTCTACCTATCTACCTACCTATCAATCTATCCATCCATCCCTCCATCCATTTATCTATCTTTCTACCTATCTTATCCACCCCCACCTTTACGAAGAACTTTACAGCATGAGCACTTCGTTCGTGCTGTTTTGACACGATTCAACGAGAAGGACGTTCCAGTCGAGGTATAAAAAGATCGACGAGGAGAGAGAGAAAGAGCGAGAGAGAGAGAGAGAGAGAGAGAGAGAGAGAGAGAGACTAAGTCGTTGGTGTTGATAGTTATTCTCGTTGAGAGAATATCCCCCGATGAATATTTGGTCCCTTATTCTCTTCCCTTCTCGCGAATTACCGTCATCGTCAATTCCTCTCTCCTCGATTGAAACTAAACGCCGGACTTTGACGACGAGGACGACGAAGTATATGGTATTACACCACCACCAGTCTGACAGGGAGCGAAGGAGTGTGTGTGCGAGAGAGAGAAAGAGAAAGAAACAATTTCTCGCAGTGTTACTCGTGTTACCCACTAATAAAAGATACTCGCGAAATATACGAATATATATATATATATATATATATATATATATATATATATACGTATATCTATGTGCGTTATACAGATATATAACATAACTAATCCGGTAAATAAATAGTTATGTACGTATCCGTATTAGTTATGTTCTATATCTTTATAGTGGTATAAGATGAAAGAAGTAACTAACTAACGTAAGCACCCGAACGTGATGACGACGACGATGATAGCGGCGGTTATGGTGTGTGGGGGATGGGACCCGAGGCTATCTGTGAGCGACCCTGTTACGTACGCGGCCGAAGATGCACGAGCGCGTGCGCGATACACCTGTCGCCAGTGACGTAATCCTTGGATTCACCGACGTAGTCGTTGCCCCCTTCGATGCACGTTTTCCTCTGCCCCACCAACCACTTCCTAACTCCTGCCCGACCTCCTTCCGCCCTCTCTTCACCCCCCCCCCCTACCAATCGACGACTCCACCGCCGACCGATCAACGTATCTAGCGAATGATCTCACGTCTGGCGATCATGAAGAAGGGGGTGAGAGAAAAAAAAATATATTTTGTCGCTATCCATCTTTTCGCGCGTTACTTTTTGTTCCTATTTCTTTTTCTTCTCTCTCTCTCTCTCTCTCTCTCTCTCTCTCTCTCTCTCTCTCTCTCTCTCTCTCTCTTTCTCTCTTTTGTCGCGTTGCACGAAGACGAGGACAACGACGAGGACAATCTCAGCACAGTGATTTTGTTACGATTCGATCTATCCGCCACGTCTCCAACGTTCGGTCTTTTCGACCGAGATATTCGAACGAGGAGAACGAGACGCAATTTCTTGCTTGCTTCGCAATAACGGCATTCTAGTTTCGATATATATATATGTATGTATGTATGTATGTATGTATGTATGTATGTATATATGTATATAATACCTTGTATACGTGATATATTGTGGAAGGTCAAGAAAATTCTAAATGCGGGAGGATGGGTATATGCGACGTCAACTTTTCTCGCTTCGATAAATTTTATTAGAAAATACAAGGGAGGAGTAAACAGAGTGTGTGTGTGTGTGAGAGAGAGAGCGATAGAAAGAGAAAAAGAGAAGAGAGATATATAGAAAGATAACGCCCAAGCTTCCAAGAGTTATTTACAGTCGTTATAATAAATTATTCACTCGCAATTTCGTTAGTGCAAGCTGTTGCATCCGAGTTCAAATATCGATATAAAATCAGATCCCCTCTCTATCCCCTTTCCACCATCATAAATATATTTTACCGATAATATATATATGTATATATATATATATATATATATATATATATATAATAATAATAATATCTGAATAAGAAACTTGTTTGACGTGTTGTAATGTTTTGAAAAGACTTCTCGAAATATATATATATATATATATATATATATATATATATATATATATATATATATATATATCAAATAAATACGCGAGAAATGTGGCCGAAGAGGACGGGAGTAGGATGAGTAGGAGGAGGAGGAGTAGGAGGAGAAGGAAGAGGGAAAAGCAAGTAGAGGAAAGGCATATGAAACAAAAAGTTGGCTTACCCCAAAGACGGAGTAGGGTACAATGTTGATCGTCCTGATTTGTAAACTATAACAGGGTTGACGAGTGTCTTTCATAGATGCATCGTGAACAGGGTATATAATGTTGCCGATAGTGGACTCGAGAAAGAGAGAAAGACTGAGTGAGAGAGAGAGAGAGAGAGAGAGAGAGAGAGAGAGAGAGAGAGAGAGAGAGAGAGAGAAAGTAAGAAAGAAATAAAGAGAACACCGTGCTATTCTTCTCTGGCGGTGATCGGTGAGGAGAGCCAGGGAGTAACGGCCGAGAAACCAAACAAACCATGGCTCCCGTGTGCAGAGCGTACGAGCCGGGTCGATTTGTGCCGCGTGCGTGGTGAAGGTCGCCCGTTGACCCTTCCTTAAACTACCACCACGCGTGTAGAGTGTGGCACACGGACGTTACGATCTGCGCGGTGGCGCGAGAAAAATCTATGGAGATCCAAGCGTAAATATATATGTATATGTATTTATGTATGTATGTATATTCGTGTTCTGGGTCAAAACGGTTTCTTTCATTCTTTTTTTCTTCATTTCAATATAATTTCGTTTCGTTTCGTTTCGTTTCATTATATTTCTTTTTTTCTTTATTTATTTATTTGTTTTCTCGCCACTCTTACTCATAATACTCCCCTCCATCGTCCATCGCTTGTCGTCTCTTTCTCTCTCTCTCCTCTCCAATTCCTTTCTCTACAAGTCTCTTCCTTCGTTGGTACATATGACAATTATGTACATATGTATGTTTGTATGTACGTAAGTACGTATGTATGTATGTATGTATGTATGTATGTATGTATGTATGTATGTATGTATGTATGTATGTATGTATGTATGTATGTATGTATGTATGTATGTATGTATGTATGTATGTATGTATGTATGTATGTATGTATGTATGTATGTATGTATGTATGTATGTATGTATGTATGTATGTATGTATGTATGTATGTATGTATGTATGTATGTATGTATGTATGTATGTATGTATGTATGTATGTATGTATGTATGTATGTATGTATGTATG
>CAKKNJ020000177.1:37500-55000 GCA_918808275.2 Dolichovespula sylvestris
TTCGTCCATACATTTACACAATATACATATAAATAGATCT
Organism: Dolichovespula sylvestris; assembly: GCA_918808275.2. Taxonomy (NCBI): domain Eukaryota; kingdom Metazoa; phylum Arthropoda; class Insecta; order Hymenoptera; family Vespidae; genus Dolichovespula; species Dolichovespula sylvestris. The sequence goes on from CAKKNJ020000177.1 coordinate 37,541, forward strand.
GTGTATATTATGTATTATTATGTATATACATGTAAATTTTTATAATTTATAAATATACTAAGCACAGGGTGCGTCCAAATACATATACACATAGTCAATGAAGAGGACCGTGTTTTAGAGAAGTCCTAACTTTCTATACAACGCGATCGTGCTCGCTCGTTTCATTCTCGAGTATTGTTCTCCCTCTGAATTCCGAGTCTATTATCGTCGTGATGGTGCTACAAGAGAATACTATAGCTATTACACAGAGAAAGAGAGAGAGAGAGAGAGAGAGAGAGAGATCGAGAGTTTAAGTCTCTCAAGTTACTTCCATCGAATTACGTTACTTACAAATGAACAATCCTATATAAGAAGGGTGTACTAGTCGGTAAATGAAAAATACCAATATTTTCTTCGATGATTGCACAATTTCTCGTAGTGTTACTCGTGTTACCCACTAATAATAGATACTCGCGAAATATGCGAATATATATATATATATATATACGTATATCTATGCCCGTTATACAGATATATAACATAACTAATCCGGTAAATAAATAGTTATGTATGTATCTGTATTAGTTATGTTCTATATCTTTATAGTGGTATAAGATGAATGAAATAACTAACTAACGTAAGCACCCGAACGTGATGACGACGACGATGATAGCGGCGGTAATGGTGTGTGGGGGATGGGACCCGAGGCTATCTGTGATCGACCCTGTTACGTACGCAGCCGAAGATGCACGAGCGCGTGCGCGATACACCTGTCACCAGTGACGTAATCCTTGGATTCACCGACGTAGTCGTTGCCCCCTTCGATGCACGTTTTCCTCTGCCCCGCCAACCACTTCATAACTCCTACACGACTACCTTCCGCCCCCTCTTCACCCCCCTTCCCGTCGACGACTCCACGCCGACCGATCAACGTATTTAGCGAATGATCTCACGTCTGGCGAGCATGAAGAAGGGGGTGCGAGAAAAAAAAAATATATTTTGTCGCCATCCGTCTTTTCGCGCGTTACTTTTCGTTCCTTTTTCTTTGTCTTTTCTCTCTTTCTCTCTCTTTCTATCTCTCTCTCTCTCTCTTTCTCCCTTTCTATGATTTGAAAAAGAGAAAGAGAGAGAGAGAGAGAGAGAGAGATGGAGAGAGAGAGAGAGAGAGATGGAGAGAGATAGATAGAGACAGACAGAAAGAGAAAGGGAAAGAGAATAAAGGATGCCTTCTCGTGACATCATCATCCGTCGTAGACGATACGCGCTGATCACGTCGTATAAAGCGGGGTAGCGATCGCAACGGTCACAGACCTACGTTGACCGGTAGACATTGCCCTCCATTTACTTTGCCTTGCCTTGCCTTACCTTGCTTCGCGTTTGCCTTGCTCAATCGTTCATTCCCCGCAACTTGAAAGCTACGTGCTCTTTCTCTCTCTCTCTCTCTCTCTCTCTCTCTCTCTCTCTCTCTCTCTCTCTCTTTCGTTCTCTCTTCTTCTCTTCTGTCGCGTTGCACGAAGACGAGGACGACGACGAGGACAATCTCAGCACAGTGATTTTGTTACGATTCAATCTATCCGCCACGTCTTCAACGTTCGGCCTTTTTGACCGAGATATTCGTACGAGAAGAACGGTACGCAATTTCTTGCTTGCTTCGCAGTAACGGTATCCCAGTTTCGATATATATATATATATATATATATATATATATATATATATATAAAATCATTTATATATCAAATAAATACGCGAGAAATGTGGCTGATGAGGACGTGGAGTAGGAGGAGTAGGAGGAGAAGGAAGAGGGTAAAAGAAGTAGAGGGAAGGTATATGAAACAAAAAGTTGGCTCACCCCAAAAAGGGAGTAGCGTACAATGTTGATCGTCGTGGTTTGTTAACTATAAAAGGGTTGCCGAGTGTCTTTCATAGATGCATCGTGAACGGGGTATACAATGTTGCCGATAGTGGACTCGAGAAAGAGCAAAAGACTGAGTGAGAAAGAGAGAGAAAGAGAGAGAGAGAGAGAGAGAGAGAGAGAGAGAGAGAGAGAGAGAGAGAGTAAGAAAGAAAGAAATGACGAAAGAAGTAAAGAGAGCTCCGTGCTACTCATCTTTGGTGGGGATAGGTGAGGAGAGCCTGGGGCTAACGGCCGAGAAACCAAAACAAACCGAGCCTCCCGTGTGTCGGCGCGTATGAGTCGCGTCGACCCGTGCGTGCCGTGTGCGTGGTGAAGGTCGGCCGTTTATCCTTCCTTAATACTACCACCACGCGTGTAGAGAGTGGCACATATATATATATATATATATATATATGTATGTATATGTATATGTATATTCGTGTTTTCGGTCAAAACGGTTTCTTTCATTCTTTCTTTCTTCATTTCAATATAATTTCGTTTCGTTTCGTTTCATTATATTTCTTTTTTTTCTTTATTTATTTTTTTGTTTTCTCTCGAGAGGGAGAACGGCGATACACTACCCTGCTCACGTCCTGTCCACCCACTCTCTTACTCTTAATACTCCACTCCACTGTCTATCACTTGACGACTCTTTCTCTCTCTCTCCCTCTCTCTCTCTCTCTCTCGCTCTTTCTCTCTCTCTCTCTCTCTCTCTCTCTCTCTCTCACTCAATCTTCCTCTCTTTCTCGAATCCACTATCGGCAACATTGTATACCCCGTACAGGATGCATCCACGAAAGACACTCGGCAACCCTGTTATAGTTTACAAACCACGGCGATCAACATTGTACGCTACTCCGTCTTTGGGGTGAGCCAACTTTTTGTTTCATATACCTTCCCTCTACTGCTTTTACCCACTTCCTTCTCCTCCTACTCCCACTCCACGTCCTCATCAGCCACATTTCTCGCGTATTTATTTGATATATAAATGTATTTTATATATATATATATATATATATATATATATATATATATATATTTATGTATCGAAACTGGGATACCGTTATTGCGAAGCAAGCAAGAAATTTCGTATCGTTCTCCTCGTACGAATATCTCGGTCAAAAAGGCCGAACGTTGAAGACGTGGCGGATAGATTGAATCGTAACAAAATCACTGTGCTGAGATTGTCCTCGTCGTCGTCCTCGTCTTCGTGCAACGCGACAGAAGAGAAGAAGAGAGAACGAAAGAGAGAGAGAGAGAGAAACAGCACACCATGCGAATCTTCTCTGGCGGGGATTGGTGAGGAGAGGCAGGGGGTAACGGTTAAGAACCCAAACAAACCGGGGATCCCGTGTGTCGGCGCGTACGAGCCGCGTCGATCCGTGCCGCGTGCGTGGTGAAGGTCGCCCGTTGACACTACCTTAATCTACCACCACGCGTGTAGAGAGAGACACACGGTCATCACGATTTATGGGGTGGGATGAGAAATATCTAAGGAGAACCAAGCGTAAATATATATGCATGTATGTATGTGTGTATGTATATTCGTGTTCCTCGGTCAAAACGGTTTCTTTCAATCTTTATTTCTTCATTTCAATATAATTTCATTTCGTTTCGTTCCGTTTCATTATATTTCTTTTTTTGTTTATTTGTTTATTTGTTTTCTCCCGAGATGAAGAACTGCGATACACTACCCTCCTCATGTCCCTGTCCCACCCGACTCTTACTCTTAATACTCCCCTCCAGTGTCCACCGCTTTTTGACTCTCTCTCTCTCTCTCTCTCTCTCTCTCTCTCTCTCTCTCTCTCTCTCTCTCTCTCTCTCTCTCTCTCTCTCTCTCTCTCTCGTTTCCTGATCACAGAGCGATTCGATTTGAAAGTCCTTCAACTTTACAGGCTCGCTATAATCGCGAGAGCATTGGAGTCACCTGTTACTCCATTCGTTCCGTTCGTGTGGATTAGAGGTCAGAGAAGGTTTTGAACAAAGAAAAATGATTCGTGTGTACGTAAGATTTTGTCCTTCGCTCTATCTTTACGTTATCGTATTTATTTGTATACAAAAAAAAAAGAAAAAAAAATGGAAAGAAAGAAAAGCATTTATATCGTGAGTTTATTTTCTATATATATATATATATATATATATATATATATATATATATATATACTATACATATATACGAACGTCGTCGGATACAATTTATAACGACAATATATCTGACAAAGTTAATGTCCGTTCGTTGATGATCGAACTATCGATCGTAGATTCTCGACGAAGATAAAAGCGATAAGGGCAACGAATGTGTAACGAGTTTAACGATAACGATCCATCGTCTCCGACAAACTCACGCTAAACGTCGTGTCGTCGTATAGCTAGCGCACGATTCGAGTTCTCCCTTTTGAATTTTTAACCCCTAAATTCCACTACGGCCGATGACACCACAGCAATATTTCGCTGTTTGTTACAGGTCTGACTTAGCCTAGCCTAGCCCTAGCCTAGCCTAAGGTCTTCATTTCACGATCATTTATTTGATTCCTTCGTTCGTTCGTTCGTTCTACGACTAGTCAGTCAGTCAGACCCCGTCCTTCGCAAATGGGTTCGTTGTGTGCATCGTTCCTGGATCAATAGCACGTGACAATCGTCGCGACCGACGCCTCCCCGCGGTGTTGCGTTCTCTCTCTCACTCTCTCTCTCTCTCTCTCTCTCTCTCTCTCTCTCACTCTCTTTCTCTCTCTCTATCCGTCTCTCCTTCTTCCCCCATTCTCTTTCGCTCTCGGCAGACGCCACCACCGTAGCCAACGCCGCCGGCCCTATGTAAACAAAAGAACAGCTAAACGCTCTCGCTCATCGTCTTTCTTCGTTATTTTTTCTTTCTTTCACTCTTTCTTCCTCTAAACTCTTTTCTAACGAGCGTCGAATTCAAATCATTCGGAAGTGATCTTTCTCCTCTTAATGTTTTTTTTTCTTTTTCGAAAATTTTTCAGTAAGTTTAATTTTTCCCCGTACCCGTTTTATTAATTTTTTCCAGGGTTTAAAAGCGTACGCGTGTATGTATTTACGTATTTTTACGTGCTATATGTGGACGAAGAAGCGAGAAGGGAATTACGAGCCGTCGTCGTCTTGCTTGCGTCAGATTTCTTCCTCCTGACGGCACTCGAAAATATTCTCTCGTAAATACAAGATATTAGTCGTGCTGGACAACCGATACTACTTCCTATCTTTTTTTCATTAAATTCAACGAACGCCCGGTTATACAAATATAACAACGCGTGTAAATAATTTGCTACAATATATATTTGCTATAATAATATATCTCTTTGAAATATCGATCCTATTTGAAATCATGGTAGATAAGCTCCAATCGAAAAAAAAAATGAAAAAGAAGATATCGAAATAATGTTGTGTTCTTTGACGAATAATGTATGTGTATGTATTTCTATATGTACGCACTCAAGTTCGCATGTATCTTCGAAGAAAAACATCGAAGACAGACGACAGTAGCAACTCGGTATTTCAACAGGCGTATTTCGTAGCGCGATCGACCCTACGAAAATCTACCTTGACATTTATCTTAACGTTCGCTGATCGAAATCGTAATAATAGCGTTTTACGACTTACCTGCATATGTATGTATGCGAGCGCGTAAAAAAATGTCTATGTATTTCGAATGAAAATAATATAAATATATGTATATAAACTATATAAATATATATATATATATATATATATATATATATATATATAACAATATGTCGAAGCGATTTGCTTTTCGTTCGCTGTCTCTGAAGCGCCTATGCCTTCAAGGTATATACGTAATATATTACCAAGTCCGTTATCTTTCTCTCTGAAAAATACAAAAATATACATACGTATATACATACATGTATATATATATATATATATATATATATATATATATATATGTATATGTATGTAAAAACCTCATATTATCTTACAACCTCGACGTGTTGTGTCGGTTCGATGAATTTTTATTGATTCGATAAAAAGAGAAGAATCGAGAGAACAGGCGAAGAAAGAGAAAAGAAACGACATAAAAGGAAAAAGAAGAAAAACAAAACAAGGAAAAAGAAACAACAAAATATTGTTCAATTCTTCCGTTTAATCTCTAATTATTTCGTTATACCTGTTGTACGTTATTCAGTTTTTGGCTTCAATCGTTTCTACGATCGTCGATCGATAATAGCATAATATACATATGTATTTCTTCCTCTCTCTCTCTCTCTTTCTCTCTCTCTTTCTCTTTTTCAAATCAGAGAAAGGAAGAAAGAGAGGGAGAGAGAGAGAGAGAAAGAGAGAAACGAAAAAGAAAACGGAACGAAAAGTAACGCGCGAAAAGACGGATGGCGACAAAATATATTTTTTTTTCTCTCACCCCCTTCTTCATGCTCGCCAGACGTGAGATCATTCGCTAGATACGTTGATCGGTCGGTTGTGGAGTCATCGATTGGTAGGGGGGTGAAGAGAGGGCGGAAGGTAGTCGGGCAGGAGTTAGGAAGTGGTTGGCGGGGCAGAGGAAAACGTGCATCGAAGGGGGCAACGACTACGTCGGTGAATCCAAGGATTACGTCACTGGCGACAGGTGTATCGCGCACGCGCTCGTGCATCTTCGGCTGCGTACGTAACAGGGTCTATCACAGATTGCCTCGGGTCCCATCCCCCACACACCATTACCGCCGCTATCATCGTCGTCGTCATCACGTTCGGGTTCTTACGTTAGTTATTTCTTTCATCTTATACCACTATAAAGATATAGAACATAACTAATACAGATACATACATAACTATTTATTTACCGGATTAGTTATGTTATATATCTGTATAACGGGCATAGATATACGTATATATATATATATGATGTATGTATGTATCTATATATTTGTATGCTAGTATATTTTTGTCGTTTCTTTTCTAGCTGGGTATAACCTCATCTTCTCTCTCTCTCTCTCTCTCTCTCTCTCTCTCTCTCTCTCCTCGTCGATCTTTTTATACTTCGACTGGAACGTTCGTGTCGTTAAATCACGTAAAAAAAACGCGCGATCGAAGCGCTCGCGCCTTAAAGCTCCTTAAAAGGGAGGGGGATGATAAGAAGAAGGAGGAGGAGGAGGAAGAGGAAAGGTGTTGGTGGTCATCAATTAGGTTTATATGGTAGTGGGTAACGGCGAGATAGGTAACGGAGGGTCTCGTTATGGTTCTAAGAAAAAAAAAGAAAAAAGTACGAAAAAGGAAAAGAAGATACAAAAGAAAATATATATATATATTTATATAGAAGAAGCAATAGAGAGAGAGAGGGGGAGAGAGAGAGGGAGAGAGAGAAACAAAGGAGAAAAATCTCGCGTTGGATCGTAAAATGAAATTAATTGCCGGAGTTCTTCTCGATGGTTTACGGTTGGGTTGGGTGTCGTGTTTATTTATATCAGGAGCAGATTAAAGTTCGAGATCGTGAATCTACGGTTCTTTCCCTTTCTCTTTTTTTTTTTTGAAATAATTCCACAGATAATACATCTCTTTTATCTTTCATTTGATATATTATACATACATACATATATATATATATATGTGTATATACATATATGTATGTATCTATGTAGATGTATAAATGTAGATATGAAACTGATATACATATAAAAATGATTATGAGCAAGCTAATACGTTCAATATGGATGACTGTCGAACGATGATTGTAAGAGAGAGACCAGAGAGCCCACCCAAGTAAAAAAGCAAGTAAGCATGCAAAGTAAGCAAGCAAGTAAGCAAGTATGCAAACAAGCAAGCAAACAAGCAAGCAAACAAGGACGTAAACAACGTCGACAACAACAACAAACACACACACGTAGAATATCGTAGTACGTGTACGTCACTTTTTCTATCTATGTTTCTACCTATCTACCAACCTATCTATCTATCCATCCATCTATTCATCCATGCATCCATCCATCCATTTATCTATCTTTCTACCTATCTTATCCACCCCCACCTTTACGAAGAAATTTACAGCATGAGCACTTCGTTCGTGCTGTTTTGACACGATTCAACGAGAAGGACGTTCCAGTCGAGGTATAAAAAGGTCGACGAGGAGAGAGAGAAAGAGAGAGAGAGAGAGAGAGAGAAAGAGTCGACAAGTGATGGACGGTAGAGGGGGGTATTAAGAGTAAGAGAGTGGTGGGACAGGACGTGAGCAGGGTAGTGTATCGCCGTTCTCCCTCTCGAGAGAAAACAAAAAACAAATAAAGAAAAAAAAGAAATATAATGAAACGAAACGAAACGAAATTATATTGAAATGAAGAAAGAAAGAATGAAAGAACCTGTTTTGACCGAGAACACGAATGTACATATACATACATATATATATATATATATATATGTATGTATGTATGTATATGTATATATATATATATATATGTGTATACATTTATACATCTACATACATACATACATATATGTATGTATGTATGTATAATATATCAAATGAAAGATAAAAGAGACGTATTATCTCTGGATTTATTTAAAAAAAAAAAAAAAAAGAAAGAAAGAGAAAAAACCGTAGATTCACGATCTGGAACTTTAATCTGCTCCTGATATAAATAAACACGACACCCAACCCAACCGTAAACCATCGAGAAGGACTCCGGCAATTAATTTCATTTTACGATCCATCGCGAGATTTTTCTCCTTTGTCTCTCTCTCTCTCTCTCTCTCTCTCTCTCTCTCTCTTTTTTGCTTCTTTTATATATATATATATATATATATATATATATATATTTTCTTTTGTATCTTATTTCCTTTTTTGTACTTTTTTCATTTTTTTTTCTTAGAACCATAACGAGACCCTCCATCACCTATCTCGCTGTTACCCACTACCATATAAACCTAATTGATGACCACATAAAACAAAAAAAAAGAAAGAAAAAACCGTAGATCCACGATCTTGAACTTAATCTTCTGCCGATTTAAATAAACACGATACCCAACCCAACCGTAAACCATCGAGGACTCCGGCAATTAATTTCATTTTACGATCGATCGTGAGATTTTTCTCCTTTGTTTCTCTCTCTCTCTCTCTCTCTCTCTCTCTCCCTCCCTCTTTTGCTTCTTTTACATAAATATATATATATATATATATATATATATATATATATATATATTTTGTATCTTCTTTCCCTTTTTTGTACTTTTTCTTTTTTTTTTTTTCTTAGAACCGAGACGAGACCTTCCGTCACCTATCTCGCCGTTACCCACTACCCTATAACCCTAATTCTGCCCCCCAACAACTTTCCTCTTCCTCCTCCGCCTCCTCCTTCTTATCATTCACCTCCCGCTTCCTCGAAAGATCTCGCGTAGTATTCATCACGAGTGGCGTTATTCTACCTCGCACGTCCCTCTCACGGAACGGCGAATGAAATTAACGAAAAAACACGCATTAAAATAACGAGCTACTACGATTTTCTTCCCCTTTGGAACGGGGGAGTAGGGGAAGGGTAGGGTGGACCCTGGCGGTCGTAGTAGGAGTGCGGGGACAGAGGAATTTCGAAGTGAAAGTTTGCCGATTAGTGTGCTTTGTATCCTCCCCTCACCACGGTCTTCCATCTCTCTCTCCTACTCTCCTCGACACCGGTCTTCGGCTGCTTCTTCTGCTTCTTCTCCTTCTCCTCCGTCCCACTAGTGCGCGCGCGAGATAGATAGATATATAGATAGGTAGATAAGTAGGATGCTCGATGAAAAGCATGTTTAATTCGATAGTATCAATTGAACGTTAATGTTTTCGAAAACGGAGAAACTTGTTTATAAATTTTTTACATTCTTCGTGGGGGATCGATCCTCTGATGGAAAAAGAGAGAGAGAGAGAGAGAGAAAGGGTGCGCGTTTCATTGACAAAAAAAATCAAATAAAAAATTATATTGAACGTAAGAAGGGTTAACACGTTAAAGATGAAACCAGAAGCTCGTTCTATCGAACGTGAAATTTTTATTTTTTCGATAAATGCATTTATCGGTTATCGAAACTTTCACCACGGTCTAAAAGCCGACGTAGGTATTTTTGTGCCCCGGTTTTTTCTTTGGTATTTTCTTTTTTTTTCATTTCTCCTTTCTCTTCCCCTTCTCTTTTCGTTCAAAAAGTTAGAAACGAACGTTATTCGAAATCGAGAGGCGTACGTCCTTACGGATTAGTTTTGTTATTAGAACGAACGTTAATTAACAATCGTGTCGTTGGTTCTTGGTATAAGTCGTAAACGATGTCTGGATATACGTTAAACGGATCGTAAAACGTCGTCTTATATATTCATCCATCGAAGGATTCCCTCTTTTCGATGTTTATTATTTGTCATTATTATCCACATCCCTTAACCGTGATATGACGCAATTTAAAAAAAATCTCTCCTCCGTACGAGTATCGTTCTGTCTGACAAAAAAAAAGTACAAGAAAAAAAAGGCAGAAAGTAGAAAGGGACAAAACTAAAGGAGAACAAAAAAGTGAGATTATTTTTGTCCTCCTCTCTTTCTTACGTATCGGAGCTTTTCGCCGAATCGATATTATAATTAATAATAATAATAATAATAATAATAATAATAATAATAATAATAATTTTTTCCATTTTTTTTTTGTTTTGTGCGAGGGTGGAGAAATGCATTTATGCACGATGTGCCAGGCTCCAATTTCTGGCCTACTGCATATTATTATTATTATTAATAATTATTATTATTATAATTATTATGAATAATTATTATAATTATCCATAATTTATATTGTTATTAATAATTATTATTTTCAATAATAATTATTATTATTATTATCAATAATTATTATTATTTTCAATAATTATTATTATTATCAATAATTATTATTATTATTAATAATTATTATTATCAATAATTATTATTAGATAGATAGATAGATTTTTTATTCTTCCCCTCAGGGTTTGAAGGCGTTTTTCCGAGGAGCGTACCCAAACCTCTTACAATCCTTTCACAATTTCCTCATCATTCCCCCTATCCTCCACACCTATGCCTATATTTACATCCACTTACATCTATCTAAAGCTACCTAATTAGCTATCAAATAAATTTATATATCAAATAAATACGCGAGAAATGTGACCGAAGAGGACATGGAGTAGGAGGAGAAGGAAGAGGGTAAAAGAAGTAGAGGGAAGGTATATGAAACAAAAAGTTGGCTCACCCCAAAGAGGGAGTAGCGTATAATGTTGATCGTCGTGGTTTGTTAACTATAACAGGGTTGCCGAGTGTCTTTCATAGATGCATCGTGAACGGGGTATACAATGTTGCCGATAGTGGACTCGAGAAAGAGCGAAAGACTGAGTGAGAAAGAAAAAGAGAGAGAGAGAGAGAGAGAGAGAGAGAGAGAGAGAGAGAGAGAGAGAGAAAGAGAGAGAAAGAAAGAAATGAAAAAAGAAAGAAAGAAATAAACAGCACACCATGCTAATCTTCTCTGGCGGGGATAGGTGAGGAGAGCCTGGGGGTAAAGGCCGAGAAACCAAAAAGAAATCGGGGCTCCCGTGTGTCGGCGCGTCCGAGCCGCGTCGATCCGTGCCGCGTGCGTGGTGAAGGTCGCCCGTTGACACTTCCTTAATCTACCACCACGCGTGTAGAGAGACACACGGACGTTACGATCTACGGGGTGGTGCGAGAAAAACCTATAGAGATCCAAGCGTAACATATATATATATATATATATATATATATATATATATATATATATATATATTCAATATCATTTCAATAATTCAATATAATTTCGTTTCGTTTCGTTTCATTATATTTCCTTTTTTCTTTATTTGTTTATTTGTTTTCTCGCGAGAGGAAGAACCATTCTCACGTCCCTGTCCCGCCACTCTCTTACTCTTAATACTCCCCTCCACCGTCCATCGCTTGTCGACTCTTTCTCTCTCTCTTTCTCTCTCTCTCTCTCTCTCTCTCTCTCTCTCTCTCTCTCTCTCTGTCTTTCTCTCCTCGTCGATCTTTTTATACCTCGACTGGAACGTTCGTATCGTTAAATCGCGTCAAAACAACAAGAACGAAGCGCTCGTGCTTTAAAGCTCCTCGTAATGATGGGTGTGAATAAGATAGGTAGATGGGTGGATGAATGGATGGATGGATAGATGCATAGATACGATTGAAATAAATTTAAACGAAATATAGGAGTTTCGATGGGGATTATTATTCTTGTTGTAATCTAAGTTTTACTTTTGATATATCTTCTATTTCATGCATATACAGTAAATGTATCTGTACGTATCTACACGCGCGCGCGCGTTTGTGTATGGGGTGGACAAGTAAAATGTGTTAGAAACTGTTTGCATTGCAGCGATCGCGGATATCGATTTGAATTTTCTCTTTTTTATTGAAATTAAATGCCATCGAGAGAACAAGTTTGATTGTATTTATTTACTACGTTTGATTGAAAAAAATAAAGAAAACCAAAAAAAACAAAAACGAATTAAAATGGAAAAAGAAAAAAATTACGATCGAATTAGCTGTCGAAAATTAGTCTTCCCGTTACGGAGTATTTTTTTTTCTTTTTTTACGGGAAAACGTATATCATGAATGAAAACAACTATTTTCATGAATCCATCGAACGAATTATCGTTCAATCAAATACGATTTTTTGTGTTGCGCGCGTGTACGATGAAAACACATACGTCTGTACATATCCGTACATACGTTTCAAGGGTGTACCGAATGAAACGTTAGACAAAATTATTTACGTTGCAACTATTCTATACATACGTCCATTTGAATTTCGTTTCGTTCCTTTTTTCCACCTTTGTTAATATCAGATCTTTGATTTGTTTTATATCAAATCTTTTATTTTGTTCAATCCGATGGCGCTTTCGCGTTATGTTTGATTAAACGAAAGAGAAAAGAAAAAAAGAAAAAAGAAATAAAAGGAGAGAAAAAAAGAAAGTAAAAAAAGAAATATTTCAATTCGCACTATCAATCGAAAATCAAGATTGTCCCGTTACTACGGAAGGCCGATCGAGAGGGAAATAGAATTAGACGAATAATCCTAATTAATTCCAAATCGTAAAAGTAAAGATTTTTTGTTTCGATTTATTCGCTGGCGAAACAGTTTTCATAGATCGAATTGCGGTCGATCGATCGATACATCATAAACGTTTTGTTTTCTTTTTTTACGTTTGATCTATAAATCGAAGGAATCATCGTCGAAAGGAAGAACGATCGACTTTCTCTATAATTCGCGTTGTTATATCGAATAACGTCAGGTATCGTCCGTTCAATCGATCGATCGATAGGGACACTGTGCGCGCGCGTATCTCGACGATTATGCGGTTTGCTAATCTGAGAAGCAGAAAAGAACAAAAAGAAACAAAAAGGGAAAACAAGAAATTCAAAGGAACGAATAAAAAAGAACAACAAAAGAAAGAAAAATAAAAGAGAAAAGGAACAAAGAAAACGAAAGGAAGAAAATTGCAAGGAAAGAAATTTCTTTTCTAATTGGACGCTACGATTGTTCGAGACGCGTGTACGCGATCGTAAAATTTATTCACGAGGACGTATGGGGTTCGTTCGAACAATTTCTATTATATTCTATGATCGATCGATCGATCCCATGGCCTTGTCTTTGTTGACACAGATACTAGAACACGATTGAGAAAAATAAAGAAAGAAGGAAAGAAAAAGGGAAAGACAAGGAGAAAGAGATGGATGGATGGATAGATAGGTAGGTAGGTACGTAGGTAGTTAGATACGAGTCTCGTTCTGTCTGACAAAAAAAAAGTGCAAGAAAAAAAAGGCAGAAAGAAGAGAGGGACAAATTTTATTATTATTATTATTATTATTATTATTATTATTATTATTATTGATTATTATTATTGATTATCATCATCATCAACATCATCATCATCATCATCATCATCATCATCATCATCATCATCATCATCATAATCATCATCATCATCATCATCATCATCATCATCATCATCATCAATCATCATCATCATCATCATCATCCTCATCATCATCATCATCATCATCATCATCATCATCATCATCATTATCATCATTACTATTATTCGATCGATTGTTGGTTATTATTGCAATTGTGTGCGATACGATTCAACATAACAGGAAGAAAGCGAGGTGAGGAGGAGGTGGAGGAGGAGTAGGAGAAAGAGAAAGAGAAGGAGGAGAAGGTTTGTGGATGTAGAGGAAGTGATAGGTGAGGTGAGTGGAGGAGTAAGGGAGGGGAAGAAGGATTTGCGAGAGTTCGATTTGCGGCGCGTAAAAAAGACGGTCAGGATCTAAGACAACGAGAGGTTTGCTGTGCCAACACGTTCGTCGTCCTCTCTCTCTCTCTCTCTCTCTCTCTCTCTCTCTCTCTCTCTCTCTCTCTCTCTCTCTCTGTTTCGTCAGTACCGCCTCCACCGCACCATCTCCATCGGCAGTAGAGTCGCTTTTACTGCTGCTGAAATTCACGAACGTGCGTCCTTTAAGATCCTCCCTCTTCCTCACACTCTCTCTCTCACACACCCTCTCGCTCTTTCTTTCTCTCTCTCTTACCGTTTCGCATTCCTGCTACATCGCCAAGCGAATCTTTTGGTTCCCCACGCCCCCAAATGAAACCGTTTTGTCCGAGCGTTCCTTGGCTTTTCATATATATATATTCTTTCTCTCTTTTTCTTTCTGTTGTTCTCTCTCTCTCTCTCTCTCTCTCTCTCTCTCTCTTTCTTTTCTTTCTCTTTCTCTTTCTTTCTCGTTGATGACGAGCCGAAGGACGTGCGTTTACACGCATATACACATGACACATACATGCACACTCTATATATGCAAATATGCATATATACACGCGATATCGTTCCATATACGGGACCCCGATGAAGGGGTGTGTGTATGTGTGTAAGGTAAATTATTTTAATAGAAATAGTACCTCCTATTTCCTAAGGGATATTTTTTAAGATATATATTAGAAAATCGAATACGTTCTTTGTAACAGGTGTGACTCATTGACTCGATATGGTTCAATGGATGGAATTTTTCTAAAGTGACGTGACCCCTGAATGATACTTTTTCTGTATTTGTTTGTATGTTTGTGTGAGTGTGTGTGTGCGCCAACGAGTGTGTTCGTTATTAATAATTATATATCATTAAATATAATAACACTGTTTTTTTTTCTTGGGATCCCCAAAATTTTCATAAATTATCGATCGTGAGTGTATAAAATTTGTTCCGACGAGTAAACAGCAAAACATATATATATATATATATATATATATATATATATATATATATATGTTATATGTATTAAAAAAAAGCAGTGGACGGTGGAGGGGAGTATTAAGAGTATGATCGTGACGGGACAGGGACGTGAGGAGGATAATGTATCGCAGTTCTTCCTCTCGCGAGAAAACAAATAAATAAATAAAGAAAAAAAAGAAATATAATGAAACGAAACGAAACGAAATTATATTGAAATGAAGAAAAGAAGAATGCAAGAAACCGTTTTGACGGAGAACACTGATATACATATATATATATATATATATATATATTTACGCTTTGATCTCCAAAGATTTTTCTCGCGCCACCGCGCAGATCGTAACGTCCGTGTGCCACACTCTACACGCGTGGTGGTAGTATTAAGGAAGGATAAAGGGCCGACCTTCACCACGCACACAGCACGCACGGTCGACCCGACTCATACGCGCCGAAACACGGGAGGCTCTGTTTGTTTTGGTTTCTAGGCCGTTAGCCCCAGGCTCTCCTCACCTATCCCAACCAAAGATGAGTAGCACGGAGTTCTCTTTACTTCTTTCGTCATTTCTTTCTTTCTTACTCTCTCTCTCTCTCTCTCTCTCTCTCTCTCTCTCTCTCTCTCTCTCTCTCTGTCGTCCTATCGAATCCTAGATACCGTACGACTATGCGCATCTCTTCCGTTACGTAATAATACAGTGAGTACACTATTCTGTTCCATTCCGACATTAACGGTACACTCAGATGCATGTGCATATATGCATATGTAATATACACATACACGTATCAATGTATATAAGTGCCTATAATGGTATCGTTTCTCGAAACTTGTCAACACATGTAGACATATGTATATAGATGTATGAAGTCATTGTTTGGCAAAAAGTTTTGTATTCGTCCTACTAAACACGTATACATGGACACACACATATGTGTATATATATATATTATATTATATTATATTCATATATATATATATATATATATACACATATTCACACACACACACACACACACACACACACACACACACACACACACACACACACACACACACACACACACAAGGACACATTTCAATTCTCGAATTAATTAACACGACTAGTTTCTTCGTTAACCTTTAATTCTCTCTCTCACTCTCTCTCTCTCTCTCTCTCTCTCTCTCTCTCTCTTTATTTTTTTTTAATACATATAACATATATATATATATATATATATATATATATATATATATATGTTTTGCTGTTTACTCGTCGGAACAAATTTTATACACTCACGATCGATAATTTATGAAAATTTTAGGGATCCCAAGAAAAAAAAAACAGTGTTATTATATTTAATGATATATAATTATTAATAACGAACACACTCGTTGGCGCACACACACACTCACACAAACATACAAACAAATACAGAAAAAGTATCATTCAGGGGTCACGTCACTTTAGAAAAATTCCATCCATTGAACCATATCGAGTCAATGAGTCACACCTGTTACAAAGAACGTATTCGATTTTCTAATATATATCTTAAAAAATATCCCTTAGGAAATAGGAGGTACTATTTCTATTAAAATAATTTACCATACACACATACACACACCCCATCATCGGGGTCCCGTAAATGGAACGATATCGCGTGTATATATGCATATTGGCATATATAGAGTGTGCATGTATGTGTCATGTGTATATGCGTGTAAACGCACGTCCTTCGGCTCGTCATCAACGAGAAAGAAAGAGAAAGAGAAAGAAAAGAAAGAGAGAGAGAGAGAGAGAGAGAGAGAGAACAACAGAAAGAATAAGAGAGAAAGAAAATATATATATGAAAAGCCAAGGAACGCTTGGACAAAACGGTTTCATTTGGGGGCGTGGGGAACCAAAAGATTCGCTTGGCGATGTAGCAGGAATGCGAAACGGTAAGAGAGAGAGAGAGAAAGAAAGAGCGAGAGGGTGTGTGAGAGAGAGAGTGTGAGGAAGAGGGAGGATCTTAAAGGATGCACGTTCGTAAATTTCAGCAGCAGTAAAAGCGACTCTACTGCCGATGGCGATGGTGTGGTGGAGGCGGTACTGACTAAACAGAGAGAGAGAGAGAGAGAGAGAGAGAGAGAGTGAGAGCGAGAGAGAGAGAGAGTGAGAGTGAGATAGGACGACGAACGTGTTGGCACAGCAAACCTCTCGTTGTCTTAGATCCTGACCGTCTTTTTTACGCGCGGCAAATCGAACTCTCGCAAATCCTTCTTCCCCTCCCTTACTCCACCACTCACCTCACCAACCACTTCCTCTACATCCACAAACCTTCTCCTCCTTCTCTTTCTCTTTCTCCTACTCCTCCTCCACCTCC
>CAKKNJ020000177.1:57500-65000 GCA_918808275.2 Dolichovespula sylvestris
TTATAATTAACAAACCACAGCGATCAACATTGTACGCTACTCCGTCTTTGGGGTGAGCCAACTTTTTGTTTCATATACCTTCCCCCTACTTCTTTTACTCTCTTCCTTCTCCTCCTGCTCCTCCTACTCCATGTCCTCATCGGCCATATTTCTCGCGTATTTATTTGATATATAAATGTATTTGATATATATATATATATATATATATATATATATATATATATATCGAAACTGGGATACCGTTATTGCGAAGCAAGCAAGAAATTGCGTATCGTTCTCCTCGTACGAATATCTCGATCGAAAAGGCCGAACGTTGACGACGTGGCGGATAGATCGAATCATAACAAAATCACTGTGCTGAGATTGTCTTCGTCGTCGTCCTCGTCTTCGTGCAACGCGACAGAAGAGAAAACGAGAGAACGAAAGAGAGAGAGAGAGAGAGAGAGAGAGAGAGAGAGAGAGAGAGAGAGAAAGAGAAAGAGCACGGAGCTTTCGAGTTGCGGGGAATGAACGGTCGAGCAAGGCAAACGCGTAGCAAGGTGAGGCAAGGCAAAGCAAAGTAAATGGAGGGCAATGTCTACCGGTCAACGTAGGTCTGTGACCGTTGCGATCGCTACCCCGCATTATACAACGTGATCAGCGCGTATCGTCTACGAGGGATGATGATGTCACGAGGAGGCATCCTTTATCCTCTTTCTCTCTCTCTTTCTGTCTGTTTCTATCTATCTCTTTCCATCTTTCTCTCTTTTTATCTCACTCTATCCTTCTCGCCCTTCTCTCTTTCTCAATCGGCTGACGCCACCACCGCCGCCAACACCGCCGGTCCAATGTAAAGGAACAGCTAAACGCTCCCGCTCTCGTACGATTATACTCACGAGCAGTCGACCGATCGATTTTTTTTGTTACTTTTTGTTCCTTTTTTCCCTTTCCCCTCCCCACCCTCTTTTAAACCATTGCGATTAACCGAATTTACACATTTAGCGATAATGCAACGAACAATAAGGCCGCCATCTTATCTCGCTGCAATCATCTATATCTTCGTGTTTCTTCGTTTTTTTTTCTTTCTTTCTTTCTTCCTCTAAACTCTTTTCCAACGCTCGTCGAATTCAAATCATTCGGAAATGATCTTCCTCCTCTTAATGTTTTTTTTTCTTTTTCGAAAATTTTTCAGTAAGTTTAATTTTTCCCCGTACCCGTTTTATTAATTTCTTCCGGGGTTTAAAAGCGTACGTGTAAATGTATTTACGTATTTTTGCGTGCTACATGTAGAAGAAGAAGCGAGAAGGGAATTACGAGCCGTCGTTGTCTTGCTTGCGTCAAATGTCTTCCTCGTGGCCGCACTCGAAAATGTTCTCTCGTAAATACGAAATATTACTCGTGCTCGACAACCGATACTACTTCCTATCTGTCGTTCATTAAATTCAACGAACGATCGGTTATACAAATATAACAACGCGTGTAAATAATTTGCTACAATATATATTTGCTATAATAATATATCTCTTTGAAATATCGATCCTATTCGAAATCATGTTAGATAAGATCCAATCGACAAAAAAAAAATGAAAAAGAAGATATCGAAATAATGTTCTGTTCTTTGACGAATAATGTATGTGTATATATTTGTATATGTATATATATAATATATATGATATATACATAATATATATATGCATACGCACGCAAGTACGCATGTATTTTTTTGAAGAAAAACTTTGAAGACAGACAACAGTGGCAAATCAGTATTTCGATAAGCGTATTTCGTCGCGTCGATGGAGCCTACGGAAATCTACCTCGACGTTTATCTTAACGTTCACTGATCGAAATCGTAATAATAGCGTTATACGACTTACCTGTATATGTATGTATCCGCGCGCGTAATAAAATGTCTATGTATTTCGAATGAAAATAATATAAATATATATATATATATATATATATGTATATATATATATATATATATATATATATATATGGACATGGGTGTTTGTGGCTAGGGGGAGTGAGGAGGAGATTGTAAAAGGATTGTAAGAGGTTTGGGTACGCTCCTCGGAAAATCGCCTTCAAACCCCGAGGGGAAGAATAAAAAAAAAAAATATATATATATATATACATTATATACAGATAACAATATGTCGAAGCGATTTGCTTTGCGTTCGCTGACTCTGAAGCACCTATGCCATCAAGGTATATACGTAATATATTACCAAGTCCGTTATCTTTTTCTCTGCGAAATACAAAAATATACATACGTATATACATATATTATATATATATATATATATATATATATATATATATATATATATATATATATGTACGTAAAAACCTCATATTATCTTACAACCTCGACGTGTTGTGTCGGTTCGATGAATTTTTATTGATTCGATAAAACGAGAAGAATCGAGAGAAAAGGCGAAGAAAGAGAAAAGAAACGACATAAAAGGAAAAAGAAGAAAAAAAAACAAGGAAATAGAAACAACAACAACAACAAAATATTGTTCAATTCTTCCGTTTAATCTAATTATTTCGTTATACCTGTTGTACGTCATTCAGTTTTTGGCTTCAATCGTATCTACGATCGTCGATCGATAATAGCATAATATACATATGTATCTCTTTCTCTCTCTCTTTCTCTTTTTCAAATCAGAGAAAGAGAGAAAGAGAGAAAGAGAGAGAGAGAGAGAGAGAGAGAGAGAGAGAGAGAGAAAAGAAAAAGAAAAAGGAACGAAAAGTAACGCGCGAAAAGACGGATGGCGACAAAATATATTTTTTTTTCTCTCACCCCCTTCTTAATGCTCGCCAGATGTGAGATCATTCGCTAGATAGTTGAACGGTCGGCGGTGGAGTCGTCGATGGGAAGGGGGTGAAGAGGGGGCGGAAGGTAGTCGGGTAGAAGTTAGGAAGTGGTTGGCGGGGCAGAGGAAAGCGTGCATCGAAGGGGGCAACGACTACGTCGGTGAATCCAAGGATTACGTCACTGGCGACAGGTGTATCGCGCACGCGCTCGTGCATCTTCGGCTGCGTACGTAACAGGGTTGATCACAGATAGCCTCGGGTCCCCTCCACAACTCACCATTACCGCCGCTATCATCGTCGTCGTCATCTCGTTCGGGTGCTTACGTTAGTTAGTTATTTCTTTCATCTTATACCACTATAAAGATATAGAACATAACTAATACAGATACATACATAACTATTTATTTACCGGATTAGTTATTTTATATATCTATATAACGTGCATATGATGTATGTATGTATCTATATATTTGTATGCTAGTATATTTTTGTCGTTTCTTTTCTAGCTGGGTATAACCTCACTTCCTCTCTCTCTCTCTCTCTCTCTCTCTCTCTCTCTCTTCCTTTCTTTCTATCTCTCTTTTTCTCTTTTGTTGCGTTGCACGAAGACGAGGACGACGACGAGGCAATCTCAGCACAGTGGCTTTCTTACGATTCGATCTATCCACCACGTCTTCAATATTCGGCCTTTTCGACCGAGTTATTTGTACGAGGGGAACGATACGCTATTTCTTGCTTGCTTCTCAATAACGGTATCCCAGTTTCGATATATATATCAAATCATTTATATATCAAATAAATACGCGAGAAATGTGGCTGATGAGGACGTGGAGTAGGAGGAGTAGGAGGAGAAGGAAGAGGGTAAAAGAAGTAGAGGGAAGGTATATGAAACAAAAAGTTGGCTCACCCCAAAGACGGAGTAGCGTACAATGTTGATCGCCGTGGTTTGTAAGCTATAACAGGGTTGCCGAGTGTCTTTCGTGGATGCATCCTGTACGGGTTATACAATGTTGCCGATAGTGGACTCGAGTAAGAGAGAAAGACTGAGTGAGAGAGAGAGAGAGAGAGAGAGAGAGAGAGAGAGAGAGAGAGTGACAGAGAGAGAGAGAGAGAGAGAGAGAGAGAGGGAAAGAGAGTGACAGAGAGAGAGAGAGAGAGAGAGAGAGAGAGAGAGAGTGACAGAGAGAGAGAGAGAGAGAGAGAGAGAGAGAGAGTGAGAGAGAGAGAGAGAGAAATGAATAAAGAAATAAAGAAAGAAATAAAGAGAACTCTGTGCTACTCTTCTCTGGCTGATATTTGTTGAGGAGTGGCAGGGGGTAACGGCCAAAAACCAAACAAACCGGGGCTCCAGTGTATCGGCGCGTACGAGCCGCTTGGATCCGTGCCGCGTGCGTGGTGAAGGTCGCCCGTTGACCCTTCCTTAATCTACCACCACGCGTGTAGAGAGAGGCACACGGACGTTACGATCTACGGGGTGGCGCGAGAAAAACCTATAGAGATCCAAGCGTAATATATATATTTATATATATATATATATATATATATATATATATATATATATTCAATATCATTTCAATAATTCAATATAATTTCGTTTCATTTCGTTTCATTATATTTCCAATAATTCAATATAATTTCGTTTCATTTCGTTTCATTATATTTCCTTTTTTCTTTATTTGTTTATTTGTTTTCTCGCGAGAGGAAGAACCCTTCTCACGTCCCTGTCCCACCACTCTCTTATTCTTAATACTCCCCTCCACCGTCCATCACTTGTCGACTCTTTCTCTCTCTCTCTCTCTCCTCGTCGATCTTTTTATACCTCGACTGGAACGTTCGTGTCGTTAAATCGCGTCAAAACACCACGAACGAATCGCTCGTGCTTTAAAGCTCCTCGTAAAGTTGGGGGTGGATAAGATAGGTAGATAGATAGATAGATAAATGGATGGATGGATGGAAGGATGGATGGATAGATAGGTAGGTAGATACATAGATAGAAAAAGTGACGTACACGTACTACGATATTCTACGTGTGTTTGTCTGTTCCTCGGGAACGCGCTCGATCACCGACGGGACGACCATTTTTACGGCCGTACGTAATGTCAACGATAATTTTCTTCGACGGAGGAGGATGGGAAAAAGGGAAGCAAAATGAAATGTATGAAAAAATAAAAAATAGAAATAGAAAATATTTCAACGGTCTCGGGGAAACGTTTCGACAAATTATTGCACGTGTTGGATGCGTACGCGGGTGTAATAAGAAAAAAAATAAATAAAAAAAGAAATAAAAAAAAACCAAGAAAATTGTAATTTTTCCAAGTCAAACACCAACGTTATACATATTAATTCAACCCGTATCCTTTCGCTCAACGTTTCTCGTGTATTATCTTTCTTTTTTATTCTTCTTCTTTTCTTTTCTTTCTCTCTCTCTCTCTCTCTCTCTCTCTCTCTCTCTCTCTCTCTCTCTCTCTCTTCTCTCTCTCTCTCCTTCATCTCGCATTCGAAATGTATTAAAAATATTCGAATAAAATGTTAATATGTTAGAAACGAAATAAAATAAAATAAAAGAAAAAGAATGAAACTATGTGATATATATATATATATATATATATATATATATATATATTATCGACGTAATGATAATTTCTGTTTATTTGAAAAAAAAATAGTCCCGCCCCGTCGGCAACAATCAAGAATTCGTTTTGCACGTCGTTAATCTATTCGATACGGTACTCGAAAGAAATTCGATAAGGATAGAATGTTTGGAGTATATTCGTAAGAAGGAATGATAACAGATGAGCATATAATCGCGATTATATACTCATCGGGGAGATAACATTGTCGGGTTCCGTAGAAACAGAATCATCGCGAATCTTAAATCAAAATCGACATAGTCTATCTCATCCTATTATGTCTCTCTCTCTCTCTCTCTCTCTCTCTCTCTCTCTCTCTCTCTCTCTCTCTCCATATGCCAGTCTATCTTTATCTCACTCATCATGATAAAGTAAATGATTATCCTTATGATTATATGATTATATTATATAAATATACATATAAATATGTGCGTGTGTGTGCGTATGCGATAACTGATACTAATATATACACGAAGAAAGGATCTCTTTGGGATTTAATTCATCTGTCCTTTAAAGCATTGTACGTGTGATGAGAGATCATGTTTACTGGAAGGATCGAATGAAAAGAGTATAGTTGAGATCTTAGGATATCGTTTATTTTATCTCATTATCAGCATTTAATAATATTATCGACATAAATATATATACACACACACGTTATATAGATACGTACATACGTATATCATTGACGAGACTCCAGTTCATAACAATATTATTTCTATTTGAGAACGGAGAATATCATTTCTAGCAACTTATATACACGCACGCACATACAGATATATTTGTATCTCAATAATATACTTCTCAAAGAAGTCAAATACCATTCATTTTGGATCAATAAATTCTCATTATTTAATTACGTTCTTTGATAATCGTTCTCCTTTGATATCTCGTGTATACATATACATTACAATGAGACACATCGGTCTTGTCTTCTCTAATAATAATAATATTTCTTTAAAAAAAGAAAAGTCCCATCCTCTGCCCCCGATAGAGCCCTCTCTACCGATCCACCCGCTTCTCGCATGATCTGAAAATTCATAAATTGCAAATGATGAGGAAAAGAAACAAAAAAAAAGAAAAATACGAATAAAGGACGAAAATAAAAAGAAAAAAAGGTAATTATGTATATTTTCTTACGAGGGGATAGATAGTATTCACGACGACCCACTCGACCGCTGATCATGAAACGATCATGAAATAGAGAGAGAGAGAGAGAGAGAGAGAGAGAGAGAGAGAGAGAGAGAGAAAATCTTTTAAAAAGGTGAAGCGAATGTTCAAGGTCGAATGAGGAGAAAGCGTTAAATTAGAAATATTACATACGCTTATAATACGTAGGGTACGTACGTAAGTATAAACAGATTGAAAAAAAGAGAGTATTCTTGAAAAGAATATCTAGAACCGTGTTGCCATCGAATTGATCGCGAGTTATAAAGAATAAAGAAACTAAACCAAAGACGGAAACGAAAACGAAAACTAAAACGAAAGCTAAAACGAAAACGAAAAGGAGAACGAATGCGAAATAAATAAATAAATAAATAAATAAATAAATAAATAATAGAAAGAAAGGGAAAAAAGAAAGTGAGGAAAAGAAACGAGAGAAAGAAACGTCTATGGACATTTAAACGCCAACTCGATAACGAAGTAGACCGACCGACCGCTTTATGAAGTGAAAAAGAAGTTGCTTCGTGCAAGGGACCACCAGCAGGTCTCGTAAGACAAGACTCGAAAACAACGGCCACGAGATCCGGGATACGTGGACGCAAGCGTCGTATCGATCGGTCGAGTTTTACCTCGAACTTCAGTCTCGCGAACGTTTAAAAGCTATAGCATACCCGTTCGGTAGTAATCTGTTATCTCGGTGAGGAGCATCGAACGATAGAAGAAGACGCACTCTGCGATATGGGTGAGGTGGGTGAGTGTGAGAGACAAAGAGAGGAAGAGGAGAAATAAAGGAGAAGAAAGTAAAAAAAGGGGGAGAAAAAGATATTACGCATTAATAATAATAATAATTATTATTAATAATAATAATAATAACACTAACAATAACATTAAAAATAACAATAAAAAT
>CAKKNJ020000177.1:80000-95000 GCA_918808275.2 Dolichovespula sylvestris
CAAAATATTGTTCAATTCTTCCGTTTAATCTAATTATTTCGTTATACCTGTTGTACGTCATTCAATTTTTGCGGATGGCGACAAAATATTTCTTTTTTTTTTCTCTCACCCCCTTCTTCATGCTCGCCAGACGTGAGATCATTCGCTAGATACGTTGATCGGTCGGCGGTGGAGTCGTCGATGGGAAGGGGGGTGAAGAGAGGGCGGAAGGTAGTCGGGTAGGAGTTAGGAAGTGGTTGGCGGGGCAGAGGAAAACGTGCATCGAAGGGGGCAACGACTACGTCGGTGAATCCAAGGATTACGTCACTGGCGACAGGTGTATCGCGCACGCGCTCGTGCATCTTCGGCTGCGTACGTAACAGGGTCGATCACAGATAGCCTCGGGTCCCATCCCCCACACACCATTACCGCCGCTATCGTCGTCGTCGTCATGACGTTCGGGTGCTTACGTTAGTTAGTTATTTCTTTCATCTTATACCACTATAAAGATATAGAACATAACTAATACGGATACGTACATAACTATTTATTTACCGGATTAGTTATGTCATATATCTGTATAACGTGCATAGATATACGTATATATATATATATATATATATATATATATATATATATGATGTATGTATGTATCTATATATTTGTATGCTAGGATATTTTTGTCGTTTCTTTTCTACCTGGGTATAACCTCACTTTCTCTCTCTCTCTCTCTCTCTCACTCTCTCTCTCTCCCTTTCTCTCCTCTTTTTCTATTTTTCTTCTTGGAATATGCCTTTCATATTTATTATAAAATTCTAAAATTGTAGATACTAGATATATGCGTACTAGTATTGAGATTTTTTTATTCATTAATTTCTTTCTCTTTTTTCATTCTTTTCTTTATTTTTTCAATTAATACCTATACGTAAATGTATATCTATAAAAATATACATACATATATATATAGTAGTAGTGAGTCGTTCATGGGTGAAGACATTTAGTTAGAATATCCGATACGTCAACGTTTCCAAGAAATTTCACGCACCTCTTATACATATGCGTAACCACGTGAAATTTTCTTCTTTTTTATTGTCGCGTGTATCTATTATTACACACGCGCGCGCACAGAGAGAGAGAGAGAGAGAGAGAGAGAGAGTGAGAGAGAGAGAGAGAGAGATCTATTAATATGTGTATTATTATACACATATCCTTATCATATATAACGTATACTTTGATGAATACGATCACATGTATATTAATACGTGATTTGTACATTAGTACTTTGTAACATGTAACACGCACGTTTAATAAAAACACGTAGAATTGTATTATTTATACGTATATACATATACATACGTACATCCATACATATATATATATATATATATATATATATATATATATATATTCTATGTACGGGTACGTATGAGTGTAGAGTGTGTTGGGAACGATACGGCGGGACAGTGGGGGAGGTATGGTGGGGAGATGGGGTTAGATCCGTAGCTCTCTGGCTCGGATCGAGCTTCGCGTTAGTTGACTTTCGCTCCTCGAAACGCGTCGGCGCGTCGCGTTTCCTTCTTCTCCTCGACGACGCCAGTAGCGCAACATTCCCTCCCTCGTCTGGTCATCATTGTTGTTATGGTTATCGTCGTCGTCGTCGTTATCGTTATCGTTGTCATTGTCATTGTCATTGTCGTTGTTAAACGATTCCTCTGTATTAAATTACTCCCATCGTTACTCTCCATTCGTAGATGTTTTATTTTCTTTTTATCATTTATTTGTTCATTTTTTACTCTTTTTTCATTATTGTTTACGGTAACGACGAATCCTTTGCGCAGTTGTTCCCCTTTGACAAATCGATCGCGTTCGTCTTAGATGCCAACAATACATAACGACCCCGATGAGAAAAGATGGTCTTGCCATTAATAAACTTTGAAATCCTTCGAAGAAGAAATAGTTGAAACGATTCCTTTTTCTTTCATCTTTTTTTTCCTCCTCCCTCTTCCCTGTTTTCAATCGACGCGTCCATATCATACGCGTCGTCGGAATAATAATAATAATAATGATGATAATGATAATTATGATGATGACAATGATGATGCTGCTGACGAGGGACGGAGAGAAAGAAAAGTGGCAAATAATACGACGTATCCTCGTTGTCATAAGGAAGAAGGATCACTGATCGAGCGATCAAGATCATCGTCGTTTCGTGATAATGAGTCCTCGAGCATGCTCGAGCAGCAGCTTTTAACCGCATCCTATACGTCTAACTCGTTTGTCTGTCCGTTTCCATCTCCGTCCCGTTCATTCTCAGTTTCACGCACGCACGCGCGCTCACAAACACACACACACACACACACGTGTTCTCAAAAGATATTTTATTTCTTTATACTGTTTGTAGTACTGCGCTCTCATTCTCTCTCATTCTCTTTCACTCTCTCTTTGTCTCTCTCGTTCCATTTACATACATTCCCAATTTGTTTAGTACTGTTTTCGGCCTTCGTATTATATTTTTATCGTCCAAAATCGTAGGATCGAAGATCGAAGAAGATAATTTACGATCAAGTATTAGTGAATACTTGGCTTTTTCGTGTATCGTAAATTTTACCGGCATTCAAAACAGTCCTCGTAAACGAACGACGACACGACAAAGGAGGAGGAGGAGGAGGAGGAAAGGAGAACGCAATAATAATTTCTTATTTTCTAATATACACCACCCCCTTTTGTTTCCCCTCTTTTAAAAGTAGATAATAATTATATTTACTCGGAATGTTTTTTCATGGGACTAAATTGTACGACGCATTTTGTTTACACTTTGAACGTACGTGACTCACTTCATCGACGAGACATTACATTTTTTTCTTCATTCGAGAGTTGTTTATCCTTCGAGAAACAAAAGACAGGAAGAAAAGGAAAGAAAAGAGAGAGAGAGAGAGAGAGAGAGAGAGAAACACGACGCAATCACCGCAACGAAATCTATCGGAGGTTTTTCTTTTTCTTTTTTTTTTTTTTTTTTTTAATTTATAAACATAATAAATAAGAGAAATGGGAATAGATATGAGACGAAAAAAAGAGAGATATTGGACATTTTTTCGACCGTTCGCTAAGTTTTTTTCCCCTTTTCTTTTGTTTCTGATATTTCTTTTTATTCATTTTTTTCTGTCACACCAGACATATATGTTACTCACTCTTCCGGCACTGTCATTTTGTCAATGTTCCTTCAGATGAACGTGGTCTCTCTCTCTCTCTCTCTCTCTCTCTCTCTCTCTCTCTCACTATCTCTCTCCGGCAACTACCCCAGTTCTCCTCGCAGCACACCTTAACATCCGAGGTAAAAGTTAGAGAGAGTGAGAGTCACGGAGCAGTGAATCTCGTTCAAATCTTCGCGTTCCACGCTACATTTTTTCTTCTATCTTCTTTTCCCAATTCACCGTCTTCAAACTTCGCGGTTGAAATAATATCGCAACGAAATTATATATCCACTCTCCTTCTCTCGAAATTTCATTCATACGAATATCACGGTTTCGTCGCACAGTTTCACCATCTTTCGGAGTTCACATTTTTGTTCCTTTTTAAATCGCGTTCGAGAAAAATTCTCGACAAAAGTTCGATTTTCGATCTCCCCTCACATATCTCCAAAAAATAAAAAGGAAAAAAATAAGAAAAAAAAGAACTGATATCTCCGCGCGTCAGAAGATACAGAAAAGAGAAGTGAGGGGGAAAAGAAGAAGAAATCATAAGAAGCGAATTTAACGATCGAATCAAAAGCAATGCAAAAGAGAGAGAGAGAGAGAGAGAGAGAGAGAGAGAGAGAGAGAGAGAGAGAGAGAGAGAGAGAGTATAAAGAAACAAGGATAAATTCTTTCTCACGAACGCTCTCCACCAACTCAAAAATAGAGAGACAGAACGTTACACGGCGAAGCGTCCAAAGGCATTGACAAAATGACGAGCCTTACTCCTGTCAGGACCATCGACAGAAAAATAGAGGGGAAGGAGAGTGAGTCTCCACTACCACCACCGCCGCCATTGCCCCTACCACTACCACTACTATTGTTACTACGATATACATATATACTACTTACATATATATATATGTATATATATATATATATATATATATATATATATATATATTGTACGGTCCGAAGGACACGATCCATGTTTCTCGGTTTTACACGGATGTATCACATGGTGTCTTACAGTACAAAGTAAAAGAAAGTAGAGTAGTAGTTACTTTTAGGAGAGATTTAAGAAGTACGTAAGTGTGTGTGTGTGTGTATATATATATAATACGGAGATGCGGGATACATTTATGATCGAATTCCGGTGGGACCCCGTATGTAACGAAATAGAGAGAGTACAGGTTTTTCCACGAGAGAACGTAGAAAGATAATACACTCCTCTCTCCCTCTCTCTCTCATTCCTTCTCTACTTTTTCTTTAGTCATGAAACTCCTTTTGCATTAGTTAACCGTTCGTTTTGTGTGCGTTTGGGCGTGTGTATATATATATATATATATATATATATATATATATATATATATATGCGAGTCGTCATTGTTGTTAATCACGTTACTTAGGACAAAAATAAAATAAAAAATAAAACAAAGGGATATACATGTGTCTGTGTAAATGAGAAAAATTTTCTCGATCAATTCGAAAACGAATATAAAGAAAAAAAAGATACGAAAGAAAGAAAGAAATATTTGTATAAAAAATCGTAAATATTGATTGTCACAAAACTACAAATACATAACGAATGTAAATAAATATATTCGTGAATGAGATCGATCATCAAATGATTTGTACGTGATCCCTCGAATTAGCCTCTTACTAGGCTCTCTAAGTAGGTTTATTTTTCTTAACTGATAGTATTCGTAGTATACGTAATACATCAGGAATAGGTCTAATCCGTCTAATTCGCGTGATACGTTTGGAACGATTAGTGGGACCTTAACTCAACCAAAGATTTCTCAGAGTCCCACACACTATTATGCTTTCTGATATCAGTACCGCACCAAGCACCATATATACTCCTATTTCCAACCACGCATGCAGAAAAAGAGAGAGAGAGAGAGAGAGAGAGAGAGAGAGAGAGAAAGAAAGAAATGACGAAAGAAATAACGAGAACTCTGTGCTACTCTTCTCTGGTGGGGAAAGGTGTGGAGAGGCAGGGTGTAAGTGCCAAGAAACCAAACAAACCGGGGCTCCTGTTTGTCGGCGCGTACGAGCCACGTCGATCCGTGGCGCGTACGTGGTGAAGATCGCCCGTTGACCCTTCCTTAATACTACCACCACGCGTGTAGAGTGTGGCACACGGACGTTACGATCTGCGCGGTGGCGCGAGAAAAATCTATGGAGATCAAAGCGTAAATATATATATATATATATATATATATATATATATATATATATATATATATATATGTATGTATGTATATTCGTGTTCCTCGGTCAAAACGGTTTCTTTCAATCTTTATTTCTTCATTTCAATATAATTTCGTTTCGTTTCGTTCCGTTTGATTATATTTCTTTTTTCTTTATTTGTTTATTTGTTTTCTCCCGAGATGAAGAACTGCGATACACTACCCTCCTCGTGTCCCTGTCCCACCCGACTCTTACTCTTAATACTCCCCTCCAGTGTCCACCGCTTATTGATTCTCTCTCTCTCTCTCTCTCTCTCTCTCTCTCCCTCTCTCTCCCTCTCTCTTTCTCTATTTCTATCTTTCAAATCAATTCTCTATTTCTATCTTTCAAAACAAATCAAAGATCTGATATTAACAAAGGTGGAAAGAAGGAACGAAACGAAATTCAAATCGACGTATGTATAGAATGGTTGCAACGTAAATAATTTTGTCTAACGCTTCATTCGGTACACCCTTGAAACGTATGTACGGATATGTACAGACGTATGTGTTTTCATCGTTCACGCGCGCAACATACTACACGTATTTGATTGAACGATAATTCGTTCGATGAATTTATGAAGATAGTTGTTTTCATTCATGATATACGTTTTCCCGTAAGAAAAGAAAAAAAGAAAAAAAAAATACTCCGTAACGGCAAGACTAATTTTCGACTGCTAATTCGATCGTAATTTCTTTCTTTTTCCATTTTAATTTGTTTTTTCTTTTTCTTTATTTTCTTCAATCAAACGTAACAAGCAAGTACAATCAAATTTGTTCTCTCGAAGGCATTAAATTTCAATAAAAAAGAGAAAATTCAAATGGATATCCGCAATCGCTGCAATGTAAACAGTTTCTAACACATTTTACTCGTTCACCCCACACACACACGCGCGCGCGCGCGTATAGATATGTACAGATACATTTATTGTATATGCACGAAATAGCATACTCCTTTGAACGGTATTCGTTCGATAGATCCATGAAGATAGATCATTACCCTACTACGGCAAGAAAAGGAGAAAGGGAGAGATGCTAGCGAGATAACTAATTACTTGACTCTGCTAATTCGATTACAATTTTTTCTTCTTTTTCTTTAATCTAACAACACGAGAGCTATAAAATTTGTTCTCTCTGGATGGCATTCGATTACAAAAAAAAATAAATAAATAAATAAATAAAAAGCAAAAACAAGGAAACGATAAAATAAATAAGATAAACAAAAAATCAAATCTCGATATCTGCGATAATCGTAATGGAAAATAGTAGTAACACTTTACATGGGCTATATCCTTAACACGTATGTACATACATATATGTATATATATCTATAAACTTATGTATCGTATACATATAATAATATATTCCTTTGAACGGTATTCGTACGATAGGCCCATGGAGATAGATTATTATCGCGGATGGAGGAAAAGACACGGAGAGAAGAAAACCGATCGATTCACCGTTACTCTCTTCTCGTTTTATCTACTCGCACGGTTCGTCCTCCTAAACGGATATCTCGCATATTGCGTGCACGATAATACACAGCCGGGCATCGTTTATTCGTAGAAGAGGGAAGGAAAAGAAATGAAAGAAAAAAGAAAAGAAAGGTACGAAAAAAAGGAACGGTAAGAAAAAAGGAAGGAAGAAAGAATGAGACGGAAAGATAGAAATAGAGAAAGAGAGAGGGAGAGAGAGAGAGAGAGAGAGAGAGAGAGAGAGAGAGAGAGAGACAAAAAGCGGTGGACACTGGAGGGGAGTATTAAGAGTAAGAGTCGGGTGGGACAGGGACGTGAGGAGTGTAGTGTATCGCAGTTCTTCCTCTCGGGAGAAAACAAATAAACAAATAAAGAAAAAAAGAAATATAATGAAACGGAACGAAACGAAACGAATTTATATTGAAATGAAGAAATAAAGATTGAAAGAAACCGTTTTGACCGAGGAACACGAATATACATACATACATACATACATACATACATACATGCATACATATATATATATATATATATATATATATATATATATATATTTACGCTTGGTTCTCCTTAGATTTTTCTCGCCCCACCCCATAGATCGTGATGTCCGTGTGCCACACTCTACACGCGTGGTGGTAGTATTAAGGAAGGATAAACGGCCGACCTTCACCACGCACACGGCACGCACGGTTGACCTGACTCATACGCGCCGACACACGGGATCCCCGGTTTGGTTGGTTTTTTAACCGTTACCCCCTGCCACTCCTCGCCAATCCCCACCAGAGAAGATTCGCATGGTGTGCTGTTCTCTCTCTCTCTCTCTCTCTCTCTCTCTCTCTCTCTCTCTCTCTCTCTCCCTCTCTCTCTCTCCCTCTCTCTCTTTCTCGTCTCTCCAATTCCTTTCTCAACAAGTCTCATTCCTTCGTTCGCAAACAATGCATTTATGTATATATGTATGTATGTATGTACGTATGTATGTATTTATGTATGTATGTATGTATCTATGTATGTACGTACGTATGTACGTATGTATGTATTTATGTATGTATGTATGTATGTATGTATGTATGTATGTATGTATGTATGTATGTATGTATGTATGTATATAATACCTTGTATACGTGATATATTGTGGAAGGTCGAAAAAATTCTAAACGCGGGAGGATGGGTATATACGACGTCAACTTTTCTCGCGTCGAAAAATTTTACTAGAAAGAACAAGGGAGGAGTAAACAGAGTGTGTGTGTGAGAGAGAGAGTGAGAAAGAGAGAAGGAGAAAAAGAGAAACAGAGATATATAGAAAGATAGCGCCCAAGCTTCCAAGAGTTATTTCCAGTCGTTATAATAAATTATTACCTAGCAATTTCGTTAATGCAAGCTGTTGCATCTGAGTTCAAACATCGATATAAAATCTGATCCCCTCTCTATCCCCTTTCCTCCATCATATATATATTTTACCGATAATATATATATATAAGAATACTAAATAAGCAACTTGTATGACTTGTTGTAACGTTTTGAAAAGACTTTTCTCGAAATATATATATATATATATATATATATATATATATATATATATATATATATATATATATCAAATGAATACGTGAGAAATGAGGCTGACGAGGACGTGGAGTAGGAGAAGCAGGAGGAGAAGGAAGAGGGGAAAAGAAGTAGATGGAAGGTATATGAAACAAAAAGTAGGCTCACCCCAAAGACGCAGTAGCGTACAATGTTGATCGTTTGGTTTGTAAGCTATAACAGGGTTGCCGAGTGTCTTTCGTGGATGCATCCTGTACGGGGTATACAATGTTGCCGATAGTGGACTCGAGAAAGAGAGAAAGATTGAGTGAGAGAGAGAGAGAGAGAGAGAGAGAGAGAGAGAGAGAGAGAGAGAGAGTGAGAGAGAGAGAAAGAGAGAGGGAGAGAGAGAGAAAGAAATTAAGAAAGAAAGACAGAAATAAACAGCACACCATGCTAGTCTTCTCTGGCGGTGATAGGTGTGGAGTGGCAGGGGGTAACGGCGAAAAACCAAACAAACCGGGGCTCCCGTGTATCGGCGCGTACGAGCCGCGTCGATCTGTGCCGCGTGCGCGGTGAAGGTCGCCCGTGAACCTTCCTGAATACTACCACCACGCGTGTAGAGAGTGGCACACAGACGTTACGATCTGCGGGGTTGCGCGAGAAAAATCTACGGAGATCCAAGCGTAAATGTGTGTGTGTGTGTGTGTGTTCGTATTCTCGGTCAAATCGGTTCCTTTCATACTTTCTTTCTTCATTTCAATATAATTTCGTTTCGTTTCATTATATTTCTTATTTTTCTTTATTTATTTATTTGTTTTCTTGCGAGGAAGAACGGCGATACACTACCCTCCTCACGTCCCTGTTCCGCCCCTCTCTTACTCATAATACTCCCCACCACGGTCCATCGCTTGTCGACTCTTTCTCTCTCTCTCTATCTCTCTCTCTCTCTCTCTCTCTTTCTCTCTCGCTCTCCTCGTCGATCTTTTTATACCTTGACTGGAACGTTCGTGTCGTTAAATCACGTCAAATAACACGAACGAATCGCTCGTGCTTTAAAGCTCCTCGTAAAGGGGTGGGGGGTGGATAAGATAAGTAGATAGATAGATAGATAAATGGATGGATGGATGGATGTATGGATGAATAGATAGATAGGTAGGTAGGTAGGTAGATAAATAGATAGGAAATGTGACGTACACATACTACGATATCCTACGTGTGTTTGTTTGTGCCTGTTAACTGTATGCGTATGTTAAGTTTTAAAGAGTGACCGTGGAACTAGTTGGATCGTGCGAGTTGTTACCGTTCACCGATTTACAATCTCGAAACGAAGGAACGGAATACACCGTATTTTCGGAAGCACCGAAATCGGTGAACAGGATAAAGAGGACTCTCAAGGACGTTCGTGGTTGCGCAAGGGAACACTTATCTTGTAACTCGTATTTTATTTTCATTTTTTTCTTTTCAAAAAAAGACACCGCGCGAAAAACATGTCGCATGCTCAGGAACGCTCTCGATCACCGACGGGACGAGCATTTTTACGGCAGTACGTAATTTCAACGATAATTTTTACGACGGAGGAGGAGGGGGAAAAGTGAAGAAAAAGGAAATAAATAAAAAAATAAAAAAGAGAAATGGAAAATATTTCAACGGTCTCGAGGAAACTTTTTGGCAAATCATTGCACGTGTTGGATGCGTGCACGGCTGTAATAAGAAAAAAAAAAAACCAAGAAAATTGTAATTTTCCGAAGTCAAACACCAACGTTATACATATTAATTCAACCCGTATCCTTTCGCTCGACGTAACTCGTGTATTATTTTTCTTTCTTATTCTTTTTTTCCTCTTCTTTTTCTTTTCTTTTCTTTCTTTCTTTCTCTCTTTTTTCTCAACGTTTTTCTCTCTCTTTCTCTCTTCGTCCCAACCAATCAATGCTTACTATCCTTGGCACTTGCCCAACGGCAAATCAGCTAGGGTATGCACGAGCCGATCATCGGTCGAGAACGAGCGTGCCACTTAAGCGTGAAAACGATTAATTCTGCAACAGGAGCAACAGCAACAGCAACGGCAACGGCAACGTGATGCTCCGTTCTTCGCAGTCTTGCAATGTCGTCGTAGACACGCCGGTTCTCCTCGGTTCAACCAAGTTGAGCGACGAACCATCACAGATTTCCTTCTTCTTTTACCACCTCCTCTACCACCTCCTTCTCCACCTTCTCTACTTCCTCCGCCCTTTCCTCCCTCCACTTCGTAATCTTTCTTACCATACTCTAACTCCTTCTCCTTCTTCTTCTCGTTGTCGTCGTTATCGTCGACGTCGTTTACGTCGTCGCTTGCTTGCTTGTTTGCTTAATTGCTTTCTTACTTGCTTTCTTACTTGGGTAGTGTCTCTGGTCTCTCTGTTACAATCATCGTTCGACAGTCATCCATATTTAACGTATTAGTTTGCTCATAATCATTTTTATATGTATATCAGTTTCATATATACATTTATACATCTACATACATACATACATACATATATATATATATATATATGAATGTATGTATAATATATCAAATGAAAAGTAAAAGAGACGTATTATCTCTGGAATTATTTCAAAAAAAAAAAAGAAAGAGAGAAAACCGTAGATCCACGATCTTGATCTTTTATTTTCTTCCTATTTAAATAAACACGATACCCAACCCAACCGTAAACCATCGAGAAGGATTCCGGCAATTAATTTCATTTAATGATCGATTGCGAGATTTTTCTCCTTTGTCTCTCTCTCACTCTCTTTCTCTCTCTCTCTCTCTCTGTGTCGTCCTATCGAATCCTAGATACCGTACGACTAAGCCCATCTCTTCCGTTACGTAATATTACAGTGAGTACACGTTTCTGTTCCATTCCGACATTAACGGTAACACTCAGTTGCATGTGCATATATGTATACGTAATATATACATACACGTATCAATGTATATAAGTGCCTATAATGGCATCGTTTCTCGAAACTTATCAACACATGTAGACGTATGTATATAGATGTATGAAGTCATTGTTTGGCAAAAAAGATTTTTTTTAAGTTTTGTATTCCTCATACTAAACACGTAACATGGACACACATATGTGTATATATATATATATATATATATATATATATATATATATATATATAGATATATTATATTATATTCATATATATATATATATATATATATACATATTCACACACACACACACACACACACACACACACACACACACACACACACACACACACACACACACACACACACACAAGGACACATTTCAATTCTGGAATTAATTAACACGACTAGTTTCTTCGTTACCCTTTAATTCTCTCTCTCTCTCTCTCTCTCTCTCTCTCTCTCTCTCTCTCTCTCTCTCTCTCTCTCTCTCTCTCTCTCTTTATGTTTTTCTAATACATATAACATATATATATATATATATATATATATATATATGTTTTGCTGTTTACTCGTCGGAACAAATTTTATACACTCACGATCGATAATTTATGAAAATTTTAGGGATCCCAAGAAAAAAAAACAGTGTTATTATATTTAATGATATATAATTATTAATAACGAACACACTCGTTGGCGCACACACACACTCACACAAACATACAAACAAATACAGAAAAAGTATCATTCAGGGGTCACGTCACTTTAGAAAAATTCCATCCAATGAACCATATCGAGTCAATGAGTCACACCTGTTACAAAGAACGTATTCGATTTTCTAATATATATCTTAAAAAATATCCCTTAGGAAATAGGAGGTACTATTTCTATTAAAATAATTTACCTTACACACATACACACACCCCTTCATCGGGGTCCCGTATATCGAACGATATCGCGTGTATATATGCATATTTGCATATATAGAGTGTGCATGTATGTGTCATGTGTATATGCGTGTAAACGCACGTCCTTCGGCTCGTCATCAACGAGAAAGAAAGAGAAAGAGAAAGAAAAGAAAGAGAGAGAGAGAGAGAGAGAGAGAGAGAACAACAGAAAGAAAAAGAGAGAAAGAAAATATATATATGAAAAGCCAAGGAACGCTCGGACAAAACGGTTTCTTTTGGGTGCGTGGGGAACCAAAAGATTCGCTTGGCGATGTGGTAAGAATGCGAAACGTTAAGAGAAAGAGAAAGAAAGAGCGAGAGGGTGTGAGAAAGAGTGTGTGAGGTAGAGGGAGGATCTTAAAGGACGCTCGTTCGTGAATTTCAGCAGCAGTAAAAGCGACTCTACTGCCGATGGCGATGGTGCGGTGGAGGCGGTACTGACGAAACAGAGAGAGAGAGAGAGAGAGAGAGAGAGAGAGAGAGAGAGAGAGAGAGAGAGAGAGAGAGAGAGAGAGAGAGAGAGAGAGAGGGAGAGAGAGAGAGAGAGCGAGAAAGAGCACGTAGCTTTCAAGTTGTGGGGAATGAACGGTCGAGCAAGGCAAACGCGAAGCAAGGTAAGGCAAGGCAAAGCAAAGTAAATGGAGGGCAATGTCTAGCGGTCAACGTAGGTCTGTGACCGTTGCGATCGCTACCCCGCTTTATACGACGTGATCAGCGCGTATCGTCTACGAGGGATGATGATGTCACGAGGAGGCATCCTTTATTCTCTTTCTCTTTCTCTTTCTGTCTGTCTCTATCTATCTCTCTCCGTCTCTTTCTCTCTCTCTCTCTCTCTCTCTCTCTCTCTCTCTCGCTCTCTCTCTCTCTCTCTCTCTCTCTCTCTCTCTCTCTCTCTCTCTCTCTCTCGTTTCCTGACCACGGAGCGATTCGATTTGAAAGTCCTTCAACTTTACAGGCTCGCTATAATCGCGAGAGCATTGGAGTCACCTGTTACTCCATTCGTTCACTTCGTGTGGATTAGAGGTCAGAGAAGTTATTGAACAAAGAAAAATGATTCGTGTGTACGTAAGATTTTGTCCTTCGCTCTATCTTTACGTTATCGTATTTATTTGTATACAAAAAAAAAGAGAAAAAAGAAAAAAAGAAGAAAAGATCATTTGTTTCATTATTTTCTATATGTGATCATTGTGAGATTATTTTCTATATAGATATATATATATATATATATATATATATATATAATCGTATGATTATTATATATATGATTATATGATTATTATATATATGATTATATATATATATATATATATATATATATATATATATATACTATACATATATACGAAACATCGTGGGATACAATTTATAACGACAATACATCTGACAAAGTTATTATCCGTTCGTTGATGATCGAATGATCGATCGTAGATTCTCTACGAAGAT
Source organism: Dolichovespula sylvestris (assembly GCA_918808275.2). Lineage (NCBI taxonomy): Eukaryota > Metazoa > Arthropoda > Insecta > Hymenoptera > Vespidae > Dolichovespula > Dolichovespula sylvestris. The sequence goes on from CAKKNJ020000177.1 coordinate 93,678, forward strand.
AAAAGCGATAAGGGCAACGTATGTGTAACGAGTTTAACGATAACGATCCGTCGTCTCCGACAAACTCACGCTAAACGTCGTGGCGTCGTACAGCTAGCGCACGATTCGAGTTCTCCCTTTTGAATTTTTAACTCCTAAATTCCACTACGGCCGATGACATCAAAGCAATGGTTCGCTGTTTGTTACAGGTCTGACTTAGCCTAGCCTAGCCGTAGCCTAGCCTAAGGTCGTTCGAGACGTTCCTTTTTTTTCACGTAGATTTAACACGCACGATCATTCCTTCGTTCGTTCGTTCGTTCGTCCGTTCGTTCGTTCTACGACTAGTCAGTCAGTCAGACCCCGTCCTCCGCAAATGGGTTGGTTGTGTGCATCGTTCCTAGATCAATAGCACGTGACAATCGTCGTGACCGGCGCCTCCGCACCGTGTTGCGTTTTCTCTCTCTCTCTCTCTATTTCTCTCCCTCTCGCTCCTGCTGCCCCACTCTCTTTCGCTCTCGGCAAACGCCTCTACCGTCACCATCGCCGCCGGCCCGATGTAAACAAAGGAACAGCTAAACGCTCTCGCTCTTCGTCTTTCTTCGTTATTTTTTCTTTCTTTCCCTCTTTCTTCCTCTAAACTCTTTTCTAACGAGCTTCCAATTCAAATCATTCGGAAATGATCTTTCTCCTCTTAGTGTTTTTTTTTTCGAAAATTTTTCAGTAAGTTTAATTTTTCCCCGTACCCGTTTTATCCATTTTTTTCTGGAGTTTAAAAGCGTACGTGTGAATGTATTTACGTATTTTTACGTGCTACATGTGGAAGAAGAAGCGAGAAGGGAATTACGAGCCCTCGTCGTCTTGCTTGCGTCAGATTTCTTCCTCGTGACCGCACTCGAAAATGTTCTCTCGTAAATACGAGATATTACTCGTGTTCGACAACCGATACTACTTCCTATCTGTCGTTCATTAAATTCAACGAACGACCGGTTATACAAATATAACAACGCGTGTAAATAATTTGCTACAATATATATTTGCTATAATGATATCTCTTTGAAATATCGATCCTAATTGAAATTATGTTAGATAAGCTGCAATCGACAAAAAAAATGAAAAAGAAGATATCGAAATAATGTTCTGTTCTTTGACGAATAATGTGTGTGTATGTATTTCTATATGTATATATATATAATATATATAATATATACATAATATATATATGCATACGCACGCAACTACGCATGTATTTTTGAAGTAAAACTTTGAAGACAGACAACAGTGGCAAATGGGTATTTCGATAGGCGTATTTCGTCGCGTCAATGGAGCCTACGGAAATCTACCTCG
>CAKKNJ020000177.1:97500-100000 GCA_918808275.2 Dolichovespula sylvestris
TTATTATTATTATTATTATTATTATTAATATTATTATTATTCCGGCGACACGTATGATATGGACGCGTCGATTGAAAACAGGGAAGAGGGAGGAGGAAAAAAAAGGTGAAAAGAAAAGGAATCGTTTCGACTATTTCTTCTTCGAAGGATTTCAAAGTTTATTAATGGCAAGACCTTCTTTTTTCATCGCGGTCGTTATGTATTGTTGGCATCTAAGACGAGCGCGATCGATTTGTCAAAGGGGAACAACTAGGCAAAGGATTCGTCGTTACCGTAAACAATAATGAAAAAAGAGTAAAAAATGAACAAATAAATGATAAAAAGAAAATAAAACATCTACGAATGGAGAGTAACGATGGGAGTAATTTAATACAGAGGAATCGTTTAACAACGACAATGACAATGACAACGACGACGACGACGACGACGACGATAACGATAACGACAATGATGACCAGACGAGGGAGGGAAGGTTGCGCTACTGGCGTCGTCGAGGAGAAGAAGGAAACGCGACGCGCCGACACGTTTCGAGGAGCGAAAGTCAACTAACGCGAGGCTCGACCCGAGCCAGAGAGCTACGGATCTACCCCATCTCCTCACCATACCTCCCCCACTGTCCCACCTTATCGTTCCCAACACACTCTACACTCATACGTATTTGTACATAGAATATATATATATATATATATATATATATATATATATATGTATGGATGTAGGTATGTATATGTATATACGTATAAATAATACAATTCTACGTGTTTTTACTAAACGTGCGTGTTACATGTTACAAAGTACTAATGTACAAATCACGTATTAATATACATGTAATTGTATTCATCAAAGTATACGTTATATATGATAAGGATATGTGTATAATAATGTATAACGCACGTTATAGATATTTCGTTCATACATTTATACAACATACATATACATACAAATAAATAGATCTCTCTCTCTCTCTCTCTCTCTCTCTCTCTCTCTCTCTCTCTCTCTCTCTGTGCGCGCGCGTGTGTAATAATAGATACACGCGACAATAAAAAAGAAGAAAATTTCACGTGGTTACGCATATGTATAAGAGGTGCGTGAAATTTCTTGGAAACGTTGACGTATCGGATATTCCAACTAAATTTCTTCACCCATGAACGACTCACTACTACTATATATATGTATGTATATGTTTTATACATATACATTTACGTATAGGTATTAATTGAAAAAATAAAGAAAAGAATGAAAAAAGAGAAAGAAATTAATGAATAAAAATATCTCAATACTAGTACGCATATATCTAGTATCTACAATTTTGAATTTTATAATAAATATGAAAGGCATATTCCAAGAAGAAAAATAGAAAAAGAGGAGAGGAAGGGAGAGAGAGAGAGTGAGAGAGAGAGAGAGAAAGTGAGGTTATACCCAGGTAGAAAAGAAACGACAAAAATATCCTAGCACACAAATATATAGATACATACATACATCATATATATATATATATATATATATATATATATATATATATATATACGTATATCTATGCCTGTTATACAGATATATAACATAACTAATCCGCTAAATAAATAGTTATGTACGTATCCGTATTAGTTATGTTCTATATCTTTATAGTGGTATAAGATGAAAGAAATAACTAACTAACGTAAGCACCCGAACGTGATGACGACGACGATGATAGCGGCGGTAATGGTGTGTGGGGGATGGGACCCGAGGCAATCTGTGATAGACCCTGTTACGTACGCAGCCGAAGATGCACGAGCGCGTGCGCGATACACCTGTCGCCAGTGACGTAATCCTTCATTCATTCACCGACGTAGTCGTTGCCCCCTTCGATGCACGTTTTCCTCTGCCCCGCCAACCACTTCCTAACTCCTACCCGACTACCTTCCCCCCCTCTTCACCACCCTTCCCATCGACGACTCCACCGCCGACCGATCAACGTAACTAGCGAATGATCTCACGTCTGGCGAGCATGATGAAGGGGGTGAGAGAAAAAGAAAGTATATTTTGTCGCCATCCGTCTTCGCGCGTTACTTTTCGTTCCATTTTCTTTTTCTTTTCTCTCTCTCTCTCTCTCTCTCTCTCTCTCTCTCTCTCTCTCTCTCTTTCTCTCTCTAATTTTTTCTTTTTCCATCAGAGGATCGATCGCCGACAAAGAATGTAAAAAATTTTTAAACAAGCGTCTCCTTTTTCGAAAACATTAACGTTCAATTGATACTATCGAATTAAACATGCTTTTCATCGAGCATCCTACTTATCTACCTATCTATATATCTATCTATCTCGCGCGCGCACTAGTGGGACGGAGGAGAAGGAGAAGAAGCAGAAGAAGCAGCCGAAGAACGGTGTCGAGGGGAGTAGGAGAGAGAGATGGAAGACCGAGGTGAGGGGAGGATACAAAGCACACTAATCGGCTAACTTTCTCATCGAAATCGATCTCTTCCTCTGTCCCCGCACTCCTACTACGACCGCCAGGGTCCACCCT
>CAKKNJ020000177.1:105000-117500 GCA_918808275.2 Dolichovespula sylvestris
CGAACGATCGATCGTAGATTCTCGACGAAGATAAAAGCGATAAGGGCAAGGAATGTGTAACGAGTTTAACGATAACGATCCATCGTCTCCGACAAACTCACGCTAAACGTCGTGGCGTCGTACAGCTAGTGCACGATTCGAGTTCTCCCTTTTGAATTTTTAACCCCTAAATTCCACTACGGCCGATGACACCACAGCAACGGTTCGCTGTTTGTTACAGGTCTGACTTAGCCTAGCCTAGCCCTAGCCTAGCCTATCTTTCGAGACGTTCCTTTTTTTTCACGTAGATTTAACACGCACGATCATTCCTTTCATTCCTTCGTTCGTTCGTTCGTTCGTTCGTTCGTTCTACGACTAGTCAGTCAGTCAGACCCCGTCCTTCGCAAATGGGTTGGTTGTGTGCATCGTTCCTAGATCAATAGCACGTGACAATCGTCGTGACCGGCGCCTCCGCACATTGTTGCGTTCTCTCACACTCTCTCTCTCACTCTCTCTCTATCTCTCTCCCTCTCTCTCCTTCGCCCGAACTCTCTTTCGCTCTTGGTAGACGCCACCACCGTCGCCAACGCCGCCGGCCCGATGTAAACAAAAGAACAGCTAAACGCTCTCGCTCTTCGTCTTTCTTCGTTATTTTTTCTTTCTTTCACTCTTTCTTCCTCTAAACTCTTTTCTAACGAGCGTCGAATTCAAATCATTCGGAAATGATCTTTCTCCTCTTAGTGTTTTTTTTTTCGAAAATTTTTCAGTAAGTTTAATTTTTCCCCGTACCCGTTTTATCCATTTTTTCTGGAGTTTAAAAGCGTACGTGTGAATGTATTTACGTATTTTTACGTGCTACATGTGGAAGAAGAAGCGAGAAGGAATTACGAGCTGTCGTCGTCTTGCTTGCATCAGATTTCTTCCTCGTGACCGCACTCGAAAATGTTCTCTCGTAAATACGAGATATTACTCGTGCTCGACAACCGATACTACTTCCTATCTGTCGTTCATTAAATTCAACGAACGACCGGTTATACAAATATAACAACGCGTGTAAATAATTTGCTACAATATATATTTGCTATAATAATATCTCTTTGAAATATCGATCCTATTTGAAATCATGTTAGATAATCTGCAATCGACAAAAAAAATGAAAAAGAAGATATCGAAATAATGTTCTGTTCTTTGACGAATAATGTGTGTGTATGTATTTCTATATGTATATATATAATATATATAATATATACATAATATATATATGCATACGCACGCAACTCAGACGCAACCCAGACAACAGTGGCAAATGGGTATTTCGATAGGCGTATTTTGTCGCGTCGATGGAGCCTACGGAAATCTACCTGGACGTTTATCTTAACGTTCGCTGATCAAAATCGTACTAATAGCGTTTTACGACTTACCTGTATATGTATGTATGCGCGCGCGTAAAAAAATGTCTATGTATTTCGAATGAAAATAATATAAATATATATATATATATATATATATATATATAAAATATATAAATATATATATATATATATATAAATATATATATATATATAAAACAATATGTTGAAGCGATTTGCTTTGCGTTCGCTGTCTCTGAAGCGCCTATGCCTTCAAGGTATATACGTAATATATTACCAAGTCCGTTATCTTTCTCTCTGAGAAATACAAAAATATACATACGTATATACATACATATATATATATATATATATATATATATATATATATATATATATATATATATATATATATATGTATATGTATGTAAAAACCTCATATTATCTTACAACCTCGACGTGTTGTGTCGGTTCGATGAATTTTTATTGATTCGATAAAAAAAGAAGAATCGTGAGAACAGGCGAAGAAGGAGAAAAGAAACGACATAAAAGGAAAAAGAAGAAAAAAAAACAAGGAAAAAGAAACAACAACAACAACAAAATATTGTTCAATTCTCCCGTTTAATCTCTAATTATTTCGTTATACCTGTTGTACGTTATTCAGTTTTTGGCTTCAATCGTTTCTACGATCGTCGATCGATAATAGCATAATATACATATGTATCTCTTCCTCTCTCTCTCTCTCTCTTTCTCTCTCTCTTTCTCTTTTTCAAATCAGAGAAAGGGAGAAAGAGAGAGAGAGAGAGAGAGAGAGAGAGAGAGAGAGAGGAATGAGGAAAGAAATAAAGAAAGAAATAAAGAGAACTCTATGCTACACTTCTGTGACTGTGATTGGTGAGGAGAGGCAGGGGGTAACGGCCCAGAAACCAAAACAAACCGGGGCTCCCGTGTGTCGGCGCGTACGAGCCGCGTGGATCCGTGCCGCGTGCGTGGTGAAGGTCGCCCGTTGATCCTTCCTTAATCTACCACCACGCGTGTAGAGAGAGGCACACGGACGTTACGATCTCCGGGGTGGCGCGAGAAAAACCTATTTCGTTACGTTTCATTATATTTCCTTTTTTCTTTATTTGTTTATTTGTTTTCTCGCGGGAGGAAGTACCCTTCTAACGTCCCTGTCCCACAACCCTCTTACTCTTAATACTCCCCTCCACCGTCAATCGCTTGTCCTCTCTCTCTCTCTCCTCGTCGATCTTTTTATACTTCGACTGGAACGTTTGTGTCGTAGATGCATAGATACGATTGAAATAAATTTAGAAAAAATATAGGAGTTTCGATGGGGATTATTATTCTTGTTGTAATCTAAGTTTCATTTTTGATATATCTTCTATTTCATGCATATACAGTAAATGTATCTGTACGTATCTATACGCGCGCGCGCGTTTGTGCATGGGGTGAACGTGTAAAATGTGTTAGAAACTGTTTGCATTGCAGCGATCGCGGATATCGATTTGAATTTTCTTTTTTTTATTGAAATTAAATGCCTTCGAGAGAACAAATTTGATTGTACTAACTTGTTACGTTTGATTGAAGAAAATAAAGAAAAAGAAAAAACAAATTAAAATGGAAAAAGAAAGAAATTACGATCGAATTAGCAGTCGAAAATTAGTCTTTCCGTTACGGAGTATTTTTTTTCTTTTTTTCTTTTCTTACGGGAAAACGTATATCATGAATGAAAACAACTATCTTCATGAATCCATCGAACGAATTATCGTTCAATCAAATACGTTGTAGTATGTTGCGCGCGTGTACGATGAAAACACATACGTCTGTACATATCCGTACATACGTTTCAAGGGTGTACCGAATGAAGCGTTAGACAAAATTTTTTACGTTGCAATTATTCTGTACATACGTCCATTTGAATTTCGTTTCGTTCCTTTTTTCCACCTTCGTTAATATCAGATCTTTGATTTGTTTTATATCAAATCTTTTATTTTGTTCAATCCGATGGCGCTTTCGCGTTATGTTTGATTAAACGATAGAGAAAAGAAAAAAAGAAAAGAAATAAAAGGAGAGAAAGAAAGAAAATAAAAAAAGAAATATTTCAATTCGCACTATCAATCGAAAATCAAGATTGTCCCGTTACTACGGAAGGCCGATCGAGTGTGAAATAGAATTAGACGATTAATCCTAATTAATTCCTAATCGTAAAAGTGAAGATTTCGTTCCGATTTATTCGCTGGCGAAACAGGTTTCATAGATCGAATTGCGGTCGATCGATCGATACATCATAGACGTTTTGTTTTCTTTTTTTACGTTTGATCTATAAATCGAACGAATCATCGTCGAAAGGAAGAACGATCGACTTTCTCTATCATTCACGTTGTTATGTCGAATAACGTCAAGCATCGTCCGTTCGATCGATCGATGGAAACACTTTGCGCGCGCGTGTTGCTACGATTATGCGGTTTGCTAATCTGAGAAGAAGAAAAGAAAACAAAAAGGGAAAACAAGAAATTCAAACGAACGAATAAAAAAGAACAAAAAAAAAGAAAAATAAAAGAGAAAAGGAACAAAAGAAAAAAACAGAAGGAAGAAAATTGCAAGGAAAGAAATTTTTTTCTAATTGGACGCTACGATTGTTCGGGACGCGTGTACGCGATCGTAAAATTTATTCACGAGGACGTATGGGGTTCCTTCGAACAATTTCTATTATATTCTTTGATCGATCCATCGATCCCATGGCCTTGTCTTCATTGTCACATGTACTAGAACACGATTGAGAAAAATTAATAAATAAAGAAAGAAACAAAAAAAGAAAGAATGAAAGGGAAAAAAAGAAAGGGAAAAAGAGAAAGGGAGAAAGAGATATATGGAAGGATGGATAGATAGATAGATAGGTAGGTACGTAGTTAGGTAGATAAATAGATAGAAAAAGTGACGTACACGTACTACGATATCCTCTACGTGTGTTTGTTTATGCCTTGGGAACGCTCTCGATCACCGACGGGATGATCATTTCTTTATTATCGACCATTATTATTATTTTCAATAATAGTAATAATAATAATTATTATTATTATCAATAATTATTATTATTATCAATAATTATTATTATTATCAATAATTATTATCATTATCAATAATTATTATTGTTTTCAATAATTATTATTATTATCAAGAATTATTATTATTATCAATAATTATTATTGTTTTCAATAATTATTATTATTATCAAGAATTATTATTATTATCAATAATTGTTATTATTATCAATAATTATTATTATTATCAATAATTATTATTATTATCTATAATTATTATTATCATCATCATCATCATCATTATTATTAGTCGATCGATTGTTGGTTATTATTGCAATCGTGTGCGATACGATTCAATGTATCTGGAAGAAAGTGTTGCGAGGAGGAGGAGGAAGAGAAGGAGGAGAATGAGAAAGAGGAGAAATTTTTTTGATGAGAAGTAGTAATATGTATGTATATATATATATATATATATATATATATATATATATATGATCGTGTAAATATATGTATATATAGGTCATCGATAGAGAAAATGTCCGGGGAAGGTCGTCGAAAACGATCGTTGGTTCGTTGCTGTTGATAGATACGCACGTCGGCCGCCGATGTAGTTAATGCAAACGCGTAACGATCGCGCACGTTTCAGATGCCAACAACACACAACGACGGCGATGAGAAAAGAAGGTCTTGCCATTAATGCACTTTGAAATCCTTCCAAGAAGAAATAGTCGAAACGATTCCTTTTCTTCTCATCTTTTTTTTTTGCCTCCTCCCTATTCCCTGTTTTCAATCGACGCGTCCATATCATACGCGTCGCCGGAATAATAATAATAATAATAATAATAATAATAATAATAATAATAATAATAATAGTAATAATAATAATAATAATAATAATTATGATAATTATGATGATGACAATGACGATGATGATGAGACATTACATTTTTTTCTTCATTCGAGAGTTGTTTATCCTTCGAGAAACAAAAGACAGGAAGAAAAGGAAAGAAAAGAGAGAGAGAGAGAGAGAGAGAGAAACACGACGCAATCACCGCAACGAAATCTATCGGAGGTTTTTCTTTCTTTTTTTTTTTTTTTTTTTAATTTATAAACATAATAAATAAGAGAAATGGGAATAGATATGAGACGAAAAAAAGAGAGATATTGGACATTTTTTTTCGACCGTTCGCTAAGTTTTTTCCCCCTTTTCTTTTGTTTCTGATATTTATATATATATATATATATATATATATATATATATATGCGAGTCGTCATTGTTGTTAATCACGTTACTTAGGACAAAAATAAAATAAAAATTAAAACAAAGGGATATACACGTGTGTGTGTGTGTGTGTGTGTGTGTGTGTGTGTGTGTGTGTAAATGAGAAAAATTTCCTCGATCAAATCGAAATCGAATATAAAGAAAAAAAAAAGAAACGAAAGAAAGAAAGAAATATTTGTATAAAAAATCGTAAATATTGATTGTCACAAAACTACGAATACATAACGAATGTAAATAAATATATTCGTGAATGAGATCGATCATCAAATGATTCATACGTGATCCCTCGAATTAGCCTCTTACTAGGCTCTCTAAGTAGGTTTATTTTTCTTAACTGATAGTATTCGTAGTATACGTAGTACATCAGGAATAGGTCTAATCCGTCTAATTCGCGTGGTACGTTTGGAACGATTAGTGGAACCTTAACTCAACCAACGATTTCTCAGAGTCTTACACACTATTATGCTTTCTGATATCGGTACCGCACCAAGCACCATATATACTCCTATTTCCAACCACGCATGCAGAGAAAGAGAGAGAGAGACTCTCGACGGTAAGGTGGTTCTCATCGTATTCCAACGTAAGTCAATTAATATATCAACGAGACGTAAACATATTACGTACGTATGCTAGCTATCCTCCATTGTCATAATATCATACGGGTCACACGAATCGTTATTATTTTCAAATAATATAACGATACGCTCGCGTTCATCCAACGAGGAGTGTGCCCATTTAAAGTACGAAATGAAAAAAATTAATCGCCGATAGGAAGAAGGAAAAAGAAGCAAAGAAAAAGAAAAGGAGAACTCGTTCGTATTATTTAAAATTTGAACAATGGCGTGCGCGCGCGCATGTGTGTTGTGTGTGGCGTGTGTGCGCGCGTGTGCGTGCGTGCGTATATCCATATTTATATGCGTGTACATGTATATTTGTATGTACGTATAATAATGCAACGTATGTAGATACTACATACATAGTTCGTGTACTCGTTGGTAATGAATCGAAATCTCCTCGGGTCTATTCGGATATATCATCCTCCCTTCCTACTTCCTTGAAACGCACGCATCACACACTCGCGCGCGCTCACACATACATACACCAGAAAAGGTTTACGTTGTTCGGTCGGTCTACTTCGTTATCGAGTTGGCGTTTAAATGTCCCCATAAACGTTTCTTTCTTTCTTTTCTTTTCCTCTCTTTCTTTTTCCCCTTTCTTTCTATTATTTAGTTATTTATTTATTTATTGATTTTATATTCGTATTCGTTTCCGTTTTCACTTTCGTTTTAGCTTTCGTTTTCGTTTCCGTCTTTGGTTTAGTTTCTTTATTCTTTATAACTCGCGATCAATTCAATCGCAACACGGCTCTAGATATTCTTTTCAAGAATAATCTCTGTTTTCAATCTGTTTATACTTACGTACGTACCGTACGTGTTATACGTCCTATGTAATATTTCTAATTTAACGCTTTCTCCTCATTCGACCTTCAACATACGCTTCACCTTTTTAAAAGATTTTTTTCTGTTTCTCTCTCTCTCTCTCTCTCTCTCTCTCTCTCTCTCTCTCTCTCTTATATATATATTGTGTGGTATATGATAAATTATATACAGTTAATACGCATACGCAAAATGGGTCATATACGACGTGCAATAATTAATTAATTAATTAATTAAAAGAATGATCTGACAAAAAAGAAAAAGAAAAACCAAAAAGATATGTTTCAAATTATATATATACAATTTATACAACGCGTACCGTAATATATATCGCATTAAATAATGAATAATAAATTTGGAAAATATTATCAAACGAAGGAAGATATGTATTATATGTTATTATATATATATATATATATATATATATATATATATATAAATATATATATATATATGTATCACGTTATAATGATTTATTACTTGACATAATATTAAAACAAACGATTAGCATGGGAGTTATCATAAACACGAGATACGCTTATGTATGTATATATGTAAGTACATATGTACGTGCGTGTATGTATATATGTACGTACGTGTATGGAGCACACGTGCTATCACAGATACACATGTACGAACTATCAGCTGATCGAATAACGAGTCTTTTAGCAGAGACAACGAGTAACGCAAAAAAGGGTGAGTTTCGAGTCGGTGTGTATGTTTTGCTACGAGTCAGCTGTTGAAAAATAAATATAAAAATAAAAGGAAGAAGAAGAAGAAGGAGATTATAGGATCCCCGTTAAAAGAAGACGCAACCCAGACATATATGTTACTCACTCTTCCGGCACTGTCATTTTGCCAATGTTCCTTCAGATGAACGTGATCGAGAAATATCGTCGAACCAGCCGTTTGCAGGAGCCGTGCAGATTCGATGAAACGAAACCTCTCTCTCTCTCTCTCTCTCTCTCTCTCTCTCTCTCTCTCTCTCTCACTATCTCCCTCCGGCAACTCCTGCAGCTCTCCTCGCAGCACACCTTGCCATCCGAGGTAAAAGTTAGAGAGAGTGAGAGTCACGGAGCGGTGTATCTCGTTCAAATCTTTGCGTTCCACTTCTTCTTTTTTTCTCAATTCACCGTCATCAAACTTCGCGATTGAAACAATATCGCAACGAAATTATATATCCACTCTCTTTCTCTCGAAACTTCATTCATACGAATATCACGGTTTCGTCGCACAGTTCCACCGTCTTTTGGAGATCAAATTTTTGTTCCTTTTTAAATCGCGTACGAGAAAAATTCTCGACAAAAATTCGATTTTCGATTTACTCACACATCTCTCCAAGAAAAAAAAATAAACGAAAATAATAACAAAAAAAAAACTGATATCTCCGCGCGTCAGAAGATACAGAAAAGAGAAGTGGGTGGTGAAAAAAGAAGAAATCAAAAGAAGCAAATTTAACGATCGAATCAAAAACAATGCAGAAAAGAGAGAGAGAGAGAGAGAGAGAGAGAGAGAGAGAAAGAGAGAGAGAGAGAAAGAGTCGACAAGTGATGGACGGCAGAGGGGAGTATTAAGAGTAAGAGTGTGGAGGGACAGGGACGTGAGAAGGGTTCTTCCTCTCGCGAGAAAACAAATAAACAAATAAAGAAAGAAGGAAATATAATGAAACGAAACGAAACGAAATTATATTGAATTATTGAAAGGATATTGAATATATATATATATATATATATATATTAATTACGCTTGGATCTCCATAGGTTTTTCACGCGCCACCCCGTAGATCATAACGTCCGTGTGCCTCTCTACACGCGTGGCGGTAGATTAAGGAAGGGCCAACGGGCGACCTTCACCGCGCACGCGGCACAGATCGACGCGGCTCGTACGCGCCGACACACGGGAGCCTCGGTTTGTTTGGTTACTTGGCCGTTACCCCCTGCCTCATCGCGCCAATCCACGGCCGTGAAGATTAGCATGGTGTGCTGTTTATTTCTTTCTTTCTTTCTTCATTTATTTCTTTCTCTCTCTCTCTCTCTCTCTCTCTCTCTCTCACTCAGTCTTTCTCTCTTACTCGAGTCCACTATCGGCAACATTGTATAACCCGTACAGGATGCATCCACGAAAGACACTCGGCAACCCTGTTATAGCTTACAAACCACGGCGATCAACATTGTACGCTACTCCGTCTTTGGGGTGAGCCAACTTTTTGTTTCATATACCTTCCCTCTACTTCTTTTCCCCTCTTCCTTCTCCTCCTACTCCTCCTACTCCACGTCCTCATCAGCCACATTTCTCGCGTATTTATTTGATATATAAATGATTTGATATATATATCGAAACTGGGATACCGTTATTGAGAAGCAAGCAAGAAATAGCGTATCGTTCCCCTCGTACAAATAACTCGGTCGAAAAGGCCGAATATTGAAGACGTGGTGGATAGATCGAATTGTAAGAAAGCCACTGTGCTGAGATTGCCTCGTCGTCGTCCTCGTCTTCGTGCAACGCAACAAAAGAGAAAAAGAGAGATAGAAAGAGAGAGAGAGAGAGAGAGAGAGAGAGAGAGAGAGAGAGAGAGAGAGAGAGAGAGAGAGGAAGTGAGGTTATACCCAGCTAGAAAAGAAACGACAAAAATATACTAGCATACAAATATATAGATACATACATACATCATATGCACGTTATATAGATATATAAAATAACTAATCCGGTAAATAAATAGTTATGTATGTATCTGTATTAGTTATGTTCTATATCTTTATAGTGGTATAAGATGAAAGAAATAACTAACTAACGTAAGCACCCGAACGTGATGACGACGACGATGATAGCGGCGGTAATGGTGTGTGGGGGATGGAACCCGAGGCTATCTGTGATCGACCCTGTTACGTACGCAGCCGAAGATGCACGAGCGCGTGCGCGATACACCTGTCGCCAGTGACGTAACCCTTGGATTCACCGACGTAGTCGTTGCCCCCTTCGATGCACGTTTTCCTCTGCCCCGCCAACCACATCCTAACTCCTATCCGACTACCTTCCGCCCCCTCTTCACCCCCCTTCCCATCGACGACTCCACCGCCGACCGATCAACTTAACTAGCGAATAATCTCACGTCTGGCGAGGAAGAAGAAGGGGGTGAGAGAAAAAAAAAGTATATTTTGTCGCCATCCGTCTTTTCGCGCGTTACTTTTCGTTCCTTTTTCTTTTTCTTTTTCTTTTTCTTTTCTCTCTTTCTCTCTCTCTCTCTCTCTCTCTCTCTCTCTCTCTCTCTCTCTCTCGCTCTCTCAAATTTTATCTTTTTCCATCAGAGGATCGAACGCCGACAAAGAATGTAAAAAATTTTTAAACAAGCGTCTCCTTTTTCGAAAACATTAACGTTCAATTGATCCTATCGAATTAAACATGCTTTTCATCGAGCATCCTACTTATCTACCTATCTATATATCTATCTATCTCGCGCGCGCACTAGTGGGACGGAGGAGAAGGAGAAGAAGCAGAAGAAGCAGCCGAAGAACGGTGTCGAGGGGTGTAGGAGAGAGAGATGGAATACCGAGGTGAGGGAAGGATACAAAACACCATTATCGGCTAACTTTCTCATCGAAATCGATCTCTTCCTATGTCCCAGCACTCCTACTACGACCGCCAGGGTCCACCCTACCCCTCCCCCACTCCTCCGTTCCAAAGGGGAAAAAAATCGTAGTAGCTCGTTATTTTAATGAGTGTTTCTTCGTTAATTTCATTCGCCACGCCGTGAGAGGGACGTTCGAGGAAGATTAACGCTACTCGTGATCGCGAGATCTTTCGAGGAAGCGGGATGGGAATGATAAGAAGGAGGAGGCGGAGGAGGAAGAGGAAAGGTGTTGGGGGGCACAATTAGGGTTATAGGGTAGTGGGTAACGGCGAGATAGGTGACGGAGGGTCTCGTTATGGTTCTAAGAATAAAAAAAGAAAAAAGTACGAAAAAGGAAAAGAAGATACAAAAGAAAATATATATATATATTTATATGAAAGAAGCAAAAGAGAGAGAGAGAGACAGAGAGAGAGAGAGAGAGAGAGAGAGAGAGAGAGAGAGAGAGAGAGAGAGAAACAAAGGAGAAAAATCTCACGATCGATCGTAAAATGAAATTAATTGCCGGAGTCCTTCTCGATGGTTTACGGTTGGGTTGGGTATCGTGTTTATTTAAATCGGCAGAAGATTAAATTCAAGATCGTGGATCTACGGTTTTTTCTGTTTTTTTTTCTTTTTTTTTCTTTTTTTTTTTTTAAATAATTCCAGAGATAGTACGTGTCTTTTATCTTTCATTTGATATATTATATATACATATATATATGAATGTATGTATATATATATATATATATATATATATATATATGTATGTATGTATGTAGATGTATAAATGTAGATATGAAACTGATATATATATAAAAATGACTATGAGCAAGCTAATACGTTCAATATGGGTGACTGTCGAACGATGATTGTAACGAGAGACCAGTGACCCCACCCAAGTAAGAAAGCAAGAAGCATGTAAGTAAGCAAGCAAGTAAGGAAGTAAGCAAGAAGCAAGCAAGCAACGACGTAAACGACGTCGACACAACGACGAGAACCAGAAGAAGGAGAAGGAGTTAGAGTATGGCAAGGGAAATTACGTGGTGGGGGGAGGAAAGGGCGGAGGAAGTAAAGAAGGTGGAGAAGGAGGTGGTAGAGGAGGTGGTAGAAGAAGAGGGAAATCTGTGGTGGTTCGTTGCTCAACTTGGTTCAACCGAGGAGAACTGGCTTGTCTACGACACGTTGCAAGACTGCGAAGAACGGAGCAGCACGTTGCGTTGCTATTGCTGTTGCTGAATTTATCGTTTTCACGATTAAGTAGCACGCCCGTTCTCAACCGATGATCGGCTCGTGTATACCCCAGCTGATTTACTGTTGGGAATGTGTATTGCCACGGATAGTAAACATTGATTGGTCACGACGAAGAGAGAGAGACAGAGAGAGAGAGAGAGAGAGAGAGAGAGAATAACGTAGAGAAAAAAGAGAGAAAGAAAGAAAGAAAGGAAAAGAAGAAGAATAAAAAAGAAAGATAATACACGAGAAACGTCGAGCGAAAGGATACGGGTTGAATTAATAATCATATCGTTGGTGTTTGACTTCGAAAAATTACAATTTTCTTGGTTTTTTTTATCTTCTTTTATTTTTTATTTTCTTTTATTTCTTTCTTTCTTACTCTCTATCTCTCTCTCTCTCTCTCTCTCTCTCTCTCTCTCTCTCTCTCTCTCTCTCTCTCTCGCTCTTTCTCTCTCTTCTCGTCGACCTTTTTATACCTCGACTGGAACGTCCTTCTCGTTGAATCGTGTCAAAACAGCACGATCGAAGTGCTCATGCTGTAAAGTTCTTCGTAAAGGTGGGGGTGGATAA